>JABUQX010022283.1:25000-60000 GCA_015478945.1 Trachelipus rathkii
TATTAAAAGTTTTTAGGATATGAGGAGACAGTGGCCTACTAGTTAGAGGAGTAAAACAAATAATTTTCACCGTAAAATAATAGCGCTCCTGCTGGAGGCAACCCTTTAATCATTTCTATGTAACACCTTTTACCCTAGGCGTTTTTTACCATCTTGAAAGAAAAAGGATTAGTATTTTATTTTATTTTATGCGACGTTTCTTAAATTTTCTAAATGAGGCTTCCCATTTTTTTTTTCGATAAAGTACGTTCTGTTTATTAACTTTTATAACTTTAAATGGCCGTCATAGCAAGGTGCTAATTTGCCGATATTAAACTGTGTCTGCCGCACTACTACAAACTTCGCTTCATGTAACCTTAGGCATAAAGACGTGTCGATTTTTTTAATTGGTATGTGGGCGCCAGCGGCTGCGCTAAAAGGGCGTCTAGCTTTTTAACATATGCATTATATTCTCATATTCTATAGGTGCCGTCTCATAAGCAGGATCAACTAATCACTCGAATATTGATATATCTGCCAAACATCAATTGTGCGGCTGATCAATTTTTGTTATGCGGTGCGAGTCTCAGAAGTGGAAACACCAAGGTAAGAGGCTCGGCCGTCGGAGGGGCTTAAATTCAAGTTATTTGCAATCATACATCTCAGACAAGTAAAGCAGTCAAATTCCTATGTTGACCTCCAGGAGGCCATTAACCCTAGGATTTGCGCTACAAGTGGTCCGGTGAACCATTCCCACAGCCCTGCAGACTTCCTTGAACAGGCGACTAGTGAAATTTTCGCTTACCGAAATAATTACCTCTGATAGCACGATTAGGCTAAAGCTCGTGAATGAATGCAGTTCAATATTTCTCCTGAATTTATTTCCGTCTTTGAAGAGCAACAGCGAAACAAGTACTTAACTGTAGCGGTTCAATTAACGGTAAGTAGTATTTGTAGCTCTCGCATTAGGTAACGTTAGACGAATGATCCCGTGACTGCTTTCCTAACTTCTTGGTTACTTCTTTAAATACACACGCAAATTAGGACTTATACCTGGTGATCCTTCTTATACTCTTTTTGACATGCTTGAGTCATCACGGTGGCGATAAACTGTTTTATTTTTATGCCCAAAATGGGTTTGCCTTGGAAACACAAATTCATTTTCATTATAATGATGCGTATGTGTCGAATTTTAGACGTCCGACGATGCGAATTCAAAATGGAAGAATTTTTGGTTATCTTCCGATGCGGAATTGAAGAGGATGTTTCTCACCTTGACATTTTGACGATGGGGATTTTTTTTTCTTTCTTCAAGGTTGTTTTATCTTTCTTAGCCATCAGATCGCTAAAATACTTATCAGACTATTGATGTTGTCTAATTTCTTCCAAGTCCAAATCACGTTTAAAATGCGAGGGTAATATTTTTGCATTTTTATCAAACGTTGTTACTAAATTTATTATGGCAGTTTCCAATACTTGGCCACTTCAGCGCGAAACTGCTTGTTTTCATTTCGAAAAGATAGGTCTTCGTGCAACTTTTCAATTCATTAACAAGTGTAATAGACGCCATAACGTAAAAGTGGTACAAAGTCCCAGCTGAACGCGCTCACTTGGCTGTAGTGACTACGGTGGGCGGAGTCACATGCCTACACTTATTTGGAACTGCTATTTTTTCTCTATCGGTCATCCTATCTTGGGCAAATATTATTGGCAAGTCAATATTTTAATAAACATTTTGATTGAATTTCCTCAATCTGATATTGAAAGTACTCAAGATGTCGAGTTCCCTCAATTCCCTAGCATTATAAATTTGTTGTACATCATTAGCATGATTTATTTTATCATTATTCCAACGCGCGTGAGCGCGTGCAGATACGCACCTTATTTCCCACACCTAATTGAACCCCATCTTCATGAAGGCTCTTTCTTATCTTATTATTCCATTCCGAAAACTATCGTTTTTTTTCGTCACATTAATAAGACACCACTATAAAAAGCAAAAGGATTCCCATTCTCATCGTCAGACATGAATTAATTAGTTGTAAATCGATTATTTGCAATAGATATAAACAAGTCTTGAGCGGCGTGTTAATTGCCGGGAACCTAAGTCGTGAGGCGTGGCGAATGGCTTGTTTTATATCCAAAAACGACTTCTCAGCAGCGGGCGACCACGCTATTTTTTTTATTAGAGTTATTCTTTTCCTTTAAATAACTATACAAAAGCAGCGTTTGGAATTTGTAAAGCAATGGTTAGTTGTTTTGGTGATAAAAATGAAATTCCTAACCGACAAACGAAAGCGCACTTGTTTTAATTGTTATGGGCGAGGAAGTTAATTATTCGCTAACTTTTTCGCAAATAATTGGTGAAATACCATTTTTCTGTCATCAAAACCCAAGTAACTTACTCTTTGTACCCCAAATTCGCATAATTTTCTATTTAATACAAATTTTAAAATAATTTAATCTCTCAAATACTTGTTTAAGCACGACCACGTAGTCCGATAAATCTTTAATGCCTATCAAAATGTCATCTAAATTATACACGTGTACACCGGGAATGCCTTGAGTAATTTTAGATAATAAAACCAAGAAACACGAACTCGAATTTTAAAAACCCCATGGGCAGTTGTGTAAAAGAAAAATTACCGATCATCGTACTAATACTAAAATATTGTTGATCTGCTTTTGCAATAGGCAAATGATAATAGACTTTTGTAACATCAAGTTTACTTAAAATTTTTGTCCCAAAAAGCGAACTAAATATGTCATTTATATTAGGCATCGCAAATACGTCATTTCTAGCAACCGAATTAAGCTTTCTAAAGTCACATACGATTCTCACACGGCCATCATTCTTTTCTAACAGACTGATGGGGAACTCCAATTGCGAGGCGAGCCTCTCTGTAAAAAAACACTTTCGCTTTTACTAATAACGTAACTCCCTCTTTGTTTGTTCGAATAATTTATGAGGAATTTGGCGTTGTTTAAGTTTTATATTAGTTTTATAAGGAAAAAGCGAAGCTATTTCCTTCAAAATAACAGTTGGAATGCGAGTCTCCTCTCTCCCCGTAAAACAAAGGTCTCCCCCCCCCAATTTCTATTCTTAGGTTTTGACTCCGAGTTCTCACTTCCTCCCCAAAATTCTTTGAACAAGTCGGACCAAACATTAAGTTGCTTTTCTCGAATGTTAAAATTTTCCAGCAAATAAGAATTTATAAATAAATGTTAAAATTTAAATACAAGATAATTAATTATTGTTATATCGCTAAAAAGTTCACTAGAAACTACGGAAGAAGAAAATTGAGAGAGATTGTGAATGAAAGCATTATCTCTACAAATTGTGTTATCACATAAATTTATACATTCTTTGCTCTGAGTGTCTGTCAATATATCTAACTCAAAATTAATATTGAAAGCAAATTTTTTTAGAAACGGCATTCCTAGAATACAAATAGGTAATCGGGTTGTTAAAAATTCCACATCATAAGTTCTCTTTAAACCAAAATCAATTATAACAATTTCGCGAGAGTATATGTCAATTACAGTTTCATTAGCAGCTTTAATTTGACCAATAATCGGTATACTATTGTCCCCATCTATAGGGATTAAATTCAATTTACTACCTGAGTCGATAATGAAGACTCTCTTTGATATCTTTTCAACAATAGTATAAAGTTTATAATTTCCTACATTATTGATTACATTAATATTATTTATAACAGGACTTTCTCCGATCGGAGCATCCGTAGTTAACATATTTCGTGAGCCAATAGCGGCAAGCGGAGGTATCGTAGGGATTACCTCGATACTCTTATCAATAACATGAACACTCAGAGCTTTGCGGGAAGAAGGATAACCTTCTTGTACATGCAATGGAGCGCTTTGCTCACTACTCTTAAAATTACACAAAGCTAACTTATTACTATCATTATACTCATTACTATTACTATATTATTATTATTATTATTATTATTATTATTATTATTATTATTATTATTATTATTATTATTATTATTATTATTATTATTATTATTATTATTATTATTATTATTAAACCTACTAGTTGACATATGAGAATTATTTAATACTGCAAAATCCTCATAATTAACAATGCGATCATTTTTATTTAACATATTTCCTTCCCCCTTAACTCCTGTGGGAGGGGGGTTATGATGCGTTTCCCTGTCTTCTCTGGGAGATAGACTCAGGGGCTTGCCGACTTTCTCTATTTGGCGGGAATACCAAAGAATACATCGGACAAAATTCCGAATGGCACGTGTAACTTCTATGTATGTATCTGGCGTGAGGCTTACATAATTCACCCAACAGTTCTGCGCTTGCAGTGTTGCCTTGTCGACGTTCTCTCGCCGCATTTCTTCTACTTTGAGATTGTGGTTGTTCTTCTTTCTTAGGAATATAATGTGTAAGGCATGTCTCTGCCTCACTCAGGCATTGTCTTCTTAGCGACCTTGGTGCGAGACTTTGAGAAGCCTGTCTTTAAATACTCGAAAAGAGCAAATTCAGTTTACACTTTTGTTCTCTTCTGTATAACCCCGGGGGAATGTTGTTGCTTGTATTTCGACTCTCCTCATCCTCATGTGATCTCTCTTTGGTCGGGAAATGTTCTCCTTGAAGATGATTTTTTACTGCCGCCCAATATTCTTCTTCCACCTATCTTTCATGGGGGGGTTTCTCGTAGTCATTCCTTAAAAGTGTTATATAAGTGTATCGGCTACTTTTGTTATTTTTTTCAAGATACTATCGTCCGCCAGCTCATTAAACTTTCCTTGGGTGGAAAGAATGGAGCTCATATAATAAACCTTCATACCACAAATTTTGTTGTTATGAGCACTGTTTCCAGCAAGCAGATCGAATCCTATTCTTCCCATAACATCACGAACTCTCGCTAAGTAAACTGAACGGGAGTTCTTCTTTTTTTTTCACAATATTTCTTGAAAATCTCCCACTGATTGACTCCCGAAGATTGGGGAGCATAAGCTTCTTCTAAAGCCGCAATTAACTTTTGAAAGCAATCTCCACACCCAAAGGAAAAAATCTGAAGTTCGAACTTAGCAATGGATCGATATCAATGTGGGATTAAACGGGAGTTAGTTGTTCTTATATGGGTTCTCACGCGCACTTTAGCATCTTTTTTGGTCGTCCTACCACCAAGATATTATAAGGCTGCCACTAGGTGTTAGTATACAGTCATAGTTGTGTGTAAACCAGGTCATTATATACGCACACTAACTTTGGAATGGCAACCAAATAGGCAAGACTCGGTCTTGGATCTCCACAAGGAGGGAAGATACTGTGGGGGTAACAGTTCTTGCTTGTAGCGGGGTGTGCAGGTCCTGACTTCCCTCCCCATCCCCATCCGAATTCGAATTTTCTTCTCTCCTAAAAGGAAGATTTGGGGGAAGAGGGGAAACGGTCGAAGTTTTCGCAGATGCTTTTGAGGTAGTACTTGACTTTCCCCTACAACCCCTCCCGGTCTTAAATTGGGGGAATCTTTTTTTACTGGCCTGGGCATGTTAAAGTCTCTTTTGCTCTTCAGCACGTTCCTTTAATTTTTTTTTACATTATTTTATTTTATTTATTTTTTCTGGCCGGTGATATTATTTGAAAACGGAGCTCTTTTTCTAGGAGGGGGAGGGAAATCTTTCAAAAAATAACGGGATCTTGTAAATAAATAAACGGGAATTTCTTTCACGCTATTCGTTATAACATAATCAACGTTTATAGAGCTATTGTACAACGCACTAAGACTTTATTTATATTTATTTTTTTTTCAGTATAATGAGATCACTTCCAATTTAGCACTATATTTCGACTTATTGGCATCTTTTTCACTTATCACATATCACATACTCTCACGACACTTTTTTTAATTTAGTTAATGCGCCCACAGATCAGAAAGGGGGGCTTTTTGTATCACTGTCCTGGGGTCCACCAAAACAATGAACAAAGAATGAATCTCTATAATGATTAATTGCCCTATTTAAGAGATCAACTTGATATAGCAAAAAGAAAATTAAGAGTTTTTATTAAAAGAAAATGGGGACTATCTTTAATTTATTTCTTTATTAATTATTTCTAATGACTATCTTTTACTATGGAACAAAAGGTTACTTGGTTATTCAAAGCCTTCATATTAGAAAATACTGATTTACATCTTTAAAATCTCCTTTGACAATAGAAACTTAAAAATTATTATCCTTTGAAATATAAACAGTTTTAAATTACATTGTTTTAAGATTTAAAAATATCTTAATTTATAAAAATTATAATAATATAATTTTAAAAGTATCCTGTTTTGCTAATGTATTTTAAACAACTGATAAAATTAGAATAAAATATATGATGAAGAGTATATAAAACGATATTCTGGATAGAATTGCAGCCACATAAAGCACATACTAAGATACGGTACTGGGTATGCACTTACCTATTATCTTTATAAATTTTATACTATGTATCCGATTACGGTAAATAAATATATATATATATATATATATATATATATATATATATATATATTATATATACTATATATATATATAATAATATTATACTATATATAATATAATATATAATATATATATATATACTTAACTATATATATATAATGGATAATAAAACAAAACAAAAAAGACTCATCTGACTTATAATATATATATAATATAATATATATAGTATATATATATATATATATATATATATATATAAAATATAAATATTATATATTAATATATATTATATATATATATATATATATATATATATATACTATATATATATATTATAATATATTAAGGCCAGCCCTCTAGAGAGCCAAATCCCATATCTCAAACTACAACAGCTACCGGAAAAGGAATACATTGCTAGGAATCTGCAAAATTTTACCTGAGGAAACTGTAAAAAAAAAAAAAAAAAAAAAAACTCTCGAAAACTACAAAACTACAGGGGGAATGAAATAATAACATTTTTTGGAATCCTGTTGAAAAATATTGTTAGGAAATTAAAAAAAAAAAAAAAAAAAATTAATAAAAATTGGCTATTTTATTCGGGACAATAGTATAATACTGATTATATATTATTTCGTAAAGGTATTCAATCGCAATTTAGGGGGAGCTCGAGCCGGACGGGGAACTAAGGGGGGGGGGGACGTTTTTCATACCCGTAGGGGAGGGGCTGGAGGAATCCCCCTGCGAGACACCAATACAAGAGGAGGGTTTACGGAGACCTCACCCGGAGGGGGGAAATTAGTCCTAACCCACCTTAGTTCCCCGGAAGGCCGAAGAGGACCCCGACTACCTGCCAGTCAGTGCGGTATAACTACCAGAAGGATTCTATTAGCATAAAAGAAAACAAAAGACAAAAATTTAATAAAAAAAACCATCACTTTTATTCACTTTAACGAGTAACCAATAACAGGCTTAAAATAAGAGCTCTCTAATCATATCATAACACAATACATTATTAACAATAATTTTTTTAATTTTTTTATGCTTTTACATTTTCCTTTCTAAAATTTTACCAGGATTCCAAAAATGTATTTCTTTTTCGCTGTAGCTTTTGTAAATTTTTGAGATATAATTTTTTTCTTTTTTTTCTTTTTTTTTTTTATTATTACATTTTCCGCACCCACTAAAATTGGAACAGCATTCCAGCAATGTATTCCTTTTCCGGTAGCTCTGTTGTGTTTTTTGGATATGGTTGGGCTCTGCCCGTGAATGGTGACATCGTATATTATATATATATATATATATATATATATAAGATACTATATATAATATATATATATAAATATATATCCCCTACAACTATATTAATATAATATATACTATATATAATAAATATTTATATTATAATATATATATATATATAATATAATATTATATAGATATATATATATATAATATAATATATATATATATATATAAGTCAGTGACTCTTTTTTTGTTTTTGTTTTTTTATAATTCATTACAACTGATTTACACTCTATGCTGTGATTTTTATAAAAAACGGTGATGAAGCGGTTCTGCCCGAGTTTTACCTGATGGAGCGGTTCTGCCCGAATATTACCAAAAAAAAAATTAAATTTTTAAAGCAGGTTGCCATCGTGATAGGTTACTATTGTTTGATAGCTGATTTGGGAGTTGGGACCCGATTTTGAAGGTTTTGTTTATTTATCAATATTTATATCTGTTTGCCTGCTTGTTTATTTATTTACTTGAAATTTTGTTATGGGGGTCAATGATTTTTAACGTGTTTAATAAGTTTAAATGATGCATGACTTTTATTGTTTTATTATTATTGTACTGTTATTTTATTAAACGTGGTTTTAATTTTGGTTTTAGTTTTAAAATTAGGTTTAGTCGCTTTATGAGTATATACGACCGCTTGTGTTTGTGTGTCTGTCTGTGTACGTGTGGTTGTTGGAATGTCTGGATTGAGTGGACGTGGGGTGGGCGTGAACGGGATTCTCTTTTGACTTTGTCAACGTCAGTGGACTAGACGCTAACTTCAAATCTGTGGAGTATCACATCTCTAACCCTCATTCTAATCTCTTACTTCTGCCTGCGACTCAACTATCCACGGATTCTTTCTCTAATAAACTTAATATCTTTAACTACAACTTTTTTCACATTTTCCCTCTAAATAGTGGAGTCTGTGCCTATATAAACATTAACACTCCAGTAACACGTCTCGAAAACCTTGAATCATCTAACTTCGATATTGTATGGATTAATATCTTTCTTCCTACTACTAATATTATCGTGTTTCTGTTACTGCTCTACTTCTTTTGAATATCTTACTACTTTTCAGACTGGTACTTCTTCTCATCCAAATGCCGAGGTTCTCTACTTAGGGGGCTTCACCCTTAAACCACGCAAAGTGGTTGGGGCTCCTCTCATAATACAAAATACAGCTGGGAAGGAGGCCAAAACATTCAGCATTTTCAACGACCTGAAACAGTTGATTAAGGAATCTACATACATTTAAGATCGTTCAAACCAATTCTTGAACACACTTAATTTATGCATCACCACTATTCCTTCTCGCTACAAATACACCATTTTCCATCCTATTGGTAACTCTGGCCACAATATTGAAGCCTATAATTATAACACTTTCTTCATCCATGCCCTAAACGTATTTTCTGGCACATTAATCGGGCCAATTTGGGGGCATTGTGCAGCTTCTTTGCTAGCTACTCTTGGAGTGAATATTGTTTAGATTCTAGGGACGCTTTGGCCTCTGCTGAAAATGTGGGGGCCGTGATCGTTGATGGGATGAACACGTTCATTGCTTCTCAACTAAGTCTTATTCTTCTCAAAATCCATGGTTCAATGGCATCTGTTCTCGTGCTCTTCAGGACAGAGACAACGCTCATCGGACCTGAAAAAACATTCGTTCTCCTATTACTCTCCCTAATTTTCATTCAACTCAGAATCGTTGTAGGGATATTATTAGACGGACTAAGCGTGCTTTCACCAAACAAAAATGATCTGACCTCCTTGATTCTCCTACTGTTAAAAATTTCTGACCTCTTGACAAAAACATTTCCTACAACTTCTGTAAATCTGCCATTCCTTCTCTTATTCACCATGATGGATCTGTTGCTAGCTCTTCTGAAAAAGGAAGTATATGTTTTTAGTATATGTTTTTAGGGGGCTCGAGCCGATGGGGATAGAGGAGGGGACGAAGTTCCCCCCGTCGTCCACCTAGAGGCCGAGAGACCCCGACTGCTGATATCTATACGGTCTACTCTAGGGTGTTCGTTAGTTTTAAATCATAAAACGACTTAAATATATATATATATATATATATAATATATATATATATATATATATAATATTATTATATATATATAATATATATATATATATATATATATTATTAAATATATATATTATATATATATTATCAAGAGAGAGAGAGAAAGAGAGAGAGAGAGAGAGAAGAGATAAGAGAGAGAGAGAGAAGAGAGAGAGAGAGGAGAGAGTTCAATCCCTAGTCGCTGTACTGAACACACGTACGTACTGACTCCACGATCGAACCGATAGCGACTCAAGTTTCTCGAGCCGAAAAAAATTCTATGATCACGTTTTTAAAATTATGTCTATATAATATATATATATATATATATATATATATATATATATTATATATATATATATATATATATATATATATATATATATATATATTATATATTATATATATATATTATATATAGACATAAGTTACTTAACGCCCACAACGGAACGGGAAACTGGGATCCAAAAGAATTTGTTCACAGTGCAGCTCTAATGATAATAAATTATAAGAGCATTGTATCTAGGTCGAATGCAAAAAGTTGTTGCTTTTCGTGCTTGTTTTTTTTTTTTTTTTTTTACGCTGTTTCTATGGGCCGACATTATTATTTTTTGAAAAGGATTACTAACACGGCAATGTGGGGGCTTCGACCGTACGGGGACACAGGGGGGACGTTTCCATACCCCGTAGGGGAGGGCGGAGGAAACCCTCCGAGACACCAATACCAAGAGGGGTTTCCGGAGACGCTCCCGGAGGGGGGAGGAAATAGCGCTCCATACCGCCGTAGTTCCCGGAAGGGACGCAGCCCGGAGAGACCCGACTCCTGCCATCCGGTGCGCGTATACCTTGTGGTTATTTCTTTACTTACATTTTCCTACTAAATAATTTTACCAAGGTTCCACAAACCTGTATTCCTTTCGCGCTGTAGCTATTGTAGTTTTTCAGAGAATATATTGTTTTTTTTTTGTTTTTTTTTTCGCACACACTCACTTATATTAGTATCTAGAAGGAGCTACCTGTGAAAAAATTTTTTTGATCCGAGCTCCCGTTCCGTGTGGGCGTTAGTAATACCGTTTTAACCATATACTATATATATATATATATATGAATAATATATTATTTAATATATATATATATATATATATTATTATAATATTATATATATATATATAATTATAATATATTATTATATTAATATATATTATATATATATATATATTATATATCATATATATATATATAATATACTATTATAGGGGTCACTTATCCTTTAAAAGGAAGTTACATAAATGGCCTAATACGACAATCGCGGAAACTCGTGCTCATGTCAGCCCAGCAGTTGTCCACGTGGTTAGCTAAAGAACTCCAATAGAAAGATCGCGAAGAGTTTCCATAAGTTGCTTTTTTTATCATGTTAATTTTTATATGTTAATTTTTTTAATTTTTTTTTTTTTATATTTTTAAGGGGCTCGAGCCGACGGAGGGATAGAGGGGGGATGAAGTCCCCCCCGTCGTCCCCGCTGAGGGCCGAGAGACCGCTGACTTCTTTCCATCTTTGCGATTAAATCTTGGGTATTCCTTTAGTTAAAATAAAAAAACTTGTTATTGGCAACCTTGTCGCACTATTGCCTTGAAATAATCGAAAAAAATCGATTACATTGTTCGTTCGATATATATCGGTTAACTACCTTTTAAAGGACAAGTTCCTATTGGGGCGTATCTAGGGGGGGCCAGGGGGCCATAGCCCCCCCCCCCGAAATTTTATAGACACTAAAAAAATTTAAGTATTATATCTGTTAAAAATATAAAGTGCAGAGGTTAAATTAATTTTATATAATTCGGTCGCTGTCAGGAGCAAATCTCGTAAGTCTTCTTTTAGTTAAAACTAGACTTGAAGCCATCAGAGAAAAGCAACATTAGAATTTCAGCAGATTTTTGAAGAATGTGTAAGCGTATCTGAGCTGGGTATTGAAATTGCTGTACCAAGTATTAACAAGTTCCAAAAATACAGACCCAACATTCCTACTTCCGACCCACTGACTCATTTTGAGAACATCCATTTTTATACCATTTTTTGGATGATTTAATATCATCATTAGGAGAGAAGTTTTTAAATCATAAAGAAATTATTTCTTCCTTGCAATTTGCCATAAGGAACAGGTGTAGTGTGCCATATGAGAAGATAAAAGATTGTGTAACATTTTGCAAGGAAGATCTCGAAAGCCTAATGGAAGATTTAGTAAAAGCAGAATGCGATTTATGGAAGTTGAAATGGCGTCACAGCATCGTCCTAAAACAGCAATTGACCGACTAGTTTCTTGTTCGCAGTCACAATTTCCAAATATTTACACCTTGTTGCAAATACTGCTGGTAATTTTACCCGTACCTAATGCTTCAGTAAAAAGAAGTAAGCTTTTCATCATTAAGACTTCTGAAAACCTACTTAAGATTTACTATTGGAGATGAAAGACTTACTGGACTTGCCCTCATCTAACATACATGAAATATTGACATAAATAACTGAGATGTTATCTCGGATTTCTGCTACTCTCAGCCCGGCGACTTAAAGTAACAATTTAGGTAAGATTTTTAGTAATTTACATAAATTATTCCCATTTTTTCTTAGAAATTTAATATTTGGCCTTCCCACTTTATATATATATATATAATATATTATATATAAGATATATATATATATATATTATATATATATACTATATATATTTATTATATATATATTATATTATATATATATATTATATAATATATATATATATAATATACTAATATATATAATGAAACTAATTTTTGGCTGGCCCCCCCGAAAATAAAATTCTCGGATACGCCACTATATATATATACTATATATATATACTATATAATATATATATATATATATATACTATATCTATATATATATATATATTATATATATAATAGTATATATATATAATATATATATATATATATATAAAGAAACAATTTAAAACCACTTAAAAACTAAACAGCCTTCTCCCGGAATTGAAACCCCGCCAGCTGTTGCGAATGAGGACAATAACACCCGATGCTTTACCACTGACCATCCCCCAACCCAAAAAAGTTGGATGTCCAAGAACAGGTTTAAAAGCATAAGACGTAAGGCCTAAGCAGTAAATTCCTTACCTTCCCATCAATTGTTCTTTCTTTATTTACATCTTTTATAATTGCGATTAATATGCATATTTAACATCAACAATATAAAGAACGAGGGATAAGGACAAGGTTTTGACAACTGGTGAGTCGCCCTTGAAGGGAGCTAGGTTGTTTATACTGTTCTTCTGAATCAAAGCTTTTGGGTTGGGGGATGGTCCCGTGGGACAAACCATCGGGTATATGTTCTCATTCGCAACATGGGCGGTGGTCTCAACTCCCGGAAGGGCAGTACATTTCTTTACTTCCCATTAATGTTCCTTTCTTATTTACATTTATATAATTGCGATTAAATGCAATATTAACATATATACTAATATACTTATATAATATATATATCTATTATATATATAATATATATTATAATATATATATATAATATATATAATATATATATATAATATATATATACTATATAATATGGTTGAAGTCTAGAAACGTAAGTCGCACAAACGAAAGTTAAAGTAATGACTAAATATTCTGAGAAATTTAATTTTTACCTTTTTTTTTTGTATAATAAACACGAAAAAAGAGAATTAATATTCTTGAAAAAATGAGCTTCACTGATTATATATACTATATATATAATATATATATATATATATATTTATATAATATATATATAATATAATATATATATATTATAATATATATATTTTATAGTATATATAATAATATATTAATATATATAAATATATATATATATATATATATATAATTATAATATATATAAAATATATTATTATATATATATATATTATATAATATATATATATATATATTAATATATTATATATATATATATATATATAATATATCCAATAATATATATATATATATGTATATATATATATATATATAAAAATATATATATATATATATATATATATATTATTATATTTATCATATATATATATAATATATATATATATATATTATATATATCTATATATATCCATTGTATTATAAGTTATATTATCATCGGAGATACTGGAATATAAAACCACAACTATCATCGAACCATATCTCAAAACTACAATGCTACAGGGAAAAGGAATACACTTTTTGGAATCCTGTAAAATTTTGTTAGGAAAATGAAAAAAAAAAATAATAAATAAATACATAAATTATTGGCTATTTTTTTTTTAGGAGCAAGGGAACATAATATATATATATATATATATATATATATTATATATATATATATATAGTATATATATATATAATATATATATATATATATAAATATATAATATATTATTGTAAGGTTTACACGACAAATGGTAAGGGGGGCTCGGCCGACGGGGAACCACAGGGGGGGCGTTTCATACCCCGTAGGGGAGTGGGCCGGAGGAACCCCCGCGACACCCAAATAACCAAAAGCGGGGGTTCCGGCAAGACCCTCCCCGGAGGGGGGAATTAGTCCCTGCCCTAGTTCCGGAAGGCAAGAGACCCGACTCCTGCCATCGGGGCGGTATACTCTTGGGTATTCTTTAGTAAAAAAAAAAAGCAAAATTTAATAGAAAGTCTTTTCTTTTTAACCGAGTAACCAATATTGAAGCCGACCTGGCGGTGGATGAACGGACGCATTAAAAAGGAAGTGGAAAAAGAAAGAGAAGATTTACGAAGAAAGGAATAAGAGAAGGAACAATGAACACAAAGGTTGCACGAGGGATTCTGAAGTTGCTGAGAGCTGGTGAAGGGATGGTTCCTGAAGAACATTTGTTAGACTATGAACGAACTTTTTTAGAAATAGTAATTACAAAAACTTTTATAAATTTAAACAAAAATTAAAAAATTAAAATCTATTTTAAAATAACGGAGAGCACCAAAATTTTAATCTTGATTCTTTTTGATATACAAAAGTTAATTAAATAATAAATGGCCCCCAACATCAATTGGATTTAGTTATTTATTATAAGAAGATAAGAAGAATGATCATTCGGTGGAGTCGGCTCGTATAAGTCAAGAAGGAATGGATCAAGCACCAAAATGGCGTCCGGTAGCTTCAGCTGTTAGAGCACTCGCCCAACTAAGCGAAAGAACCAGGTTCGTCACTGGTCGGTACGTCTGGTGTGTGTTTACTCTCTCTTCTTGGCTCCGTCTTGCTCAGACAATAATTGAGCACACCCCCTCTCCTAGATTAGGGTTTTGCCCGTGAGTCGGTGTGGTTAATGTAAAAAAAAAAAAAAAAAAAAAAAAATAAAAGGTCTCTAAATAGGCTCTCTAATCATATTAATATAATTATTAACAATAATTTTTTTTCATTTTCCTATCTAAAATTTTACCAGAATTCCAAAAATGTATTCCTTTTTGCAGATATTTATATATATATTATATAATATTTTTTTTTTTTTTTTTTTTTTTTTTTTTTTTTTTTTTTTTTTTTTTTACATTTTCCGCACTAAAATTGGACCAGCATTCCAGTAAGTATTTCTTTTCCATGTAGCTATTGTAGTTTTTGAGATATGAGTTGTGGCTTATAACAAATTCACCTAATTACTGCCTTTACAAACGTTTAGTTCATAAGTTCAAATTTAAAAGAAATAAATTGTTCATAGCCTAAATTTTTGTTTCGCTTAGTGTGAAGTGAAGAAATAATTATATATTATTCTTTTAACATTGCTTATTTTATATAATTTAGTAAAAAAAAAAAAATTCCTAAAATGATTCGTATAATTTTCTCAAAATGATTTGTATCGTTTTCGAAGTGCGACACACGTTTCTATGACATTTACCTATATATATATATATACTATATATATACTATTATATATATATATATATAAATATTCTATATATTTTACTATATTATATATACATCTATATGATATATTATATAGATATATAATATTTATATATATTGCGATATAATATAATATTATATATATATATATATATATATATATATATTGCAGGGAAAAGGCCAGAAGCCTTTCAACTTCCACCGAAGTTGTGAAAATTCCAGATGTAAGATCTATTTAAAGGCCGATATGCTCCGATACACGCCGTGGTATATGATAGTGTGTAAGTCAAAGAAAGTTAGAAAATTAGATAAAGGGAGTGTGTTCCAGACTTTACTAGTGGAGTACTTGTAAGATTGAGCATAGCAGTTAAGTTTGAGTTGAGAGAGTTGACGAGAGAAAGGATGAGACTGTGCAGTAAGACGAGTCACAAGAGCTCTCTTTAAAGAGAGAGTTAATGAGAGTAGAGAGCTGATAAAACGAAAAGCCCTATACTCTCCCCCTTCTTAAGGTGACCTGTGTGAGTGGAACCACCACAGATGTGTGAGGCGTGCTCCATACAAGAACGAACGACACCCATATAAAGAGTAAGCAACTTTGTAAGCGTGAAGAAATTCTGAAAGTGACTCAGAAGTCAGAACAGTCAAAATCTTGGAAGCTTGTGTAAATAACGAGAAAAATAGTGTGATTCTTCCAAATAAAAAATGATCATGAGAAAATGAAAGCCAAAGAATATTAAGGACAGACGAAGGTTTGAGTTGTGTTTTATAGTTTTGTGGACGATTGAGTCGAGTAGAAAGATGAAGAAGTTGAGTTTTTGAGGCATTGAAAACAGTCATGCTTTCTCTGCTCCAATTAGAAATTCGAAAAAGGTCAGATGTTATTTGCTTCAAGTTACTCCATTAGCATGAGTAAATTGTTATTGGGGGTCGGGAAGGGGTCTTTCAAAATGAAAGGATTAATGATAGGTGGTGTCTTCGTCATAGAAGTGGAGAGGTGATGAAGTAAAAGATTGGTTATATATATATATATATATATATATATATATATATATATAATATTATATATATATATATATATATATATAGTATAAATATATTATATATATATATATTATATATATATAAATATATATATAAATATAATAATATATAATATATATATATTTATATATATATATATATAATATATATATATATATTAATCTATTATACTATATACTATCTTATATATAATTAACTATTATATACATTGCAATAAATAACCCCTTAATAATTTCACACTGCTGGGATGTGAACCTGGGCCCTAGCAGTTGTCCGCGTAATGTTTGACGACCACGCCACGATGGACTAAAGTAAAGCGCGAGAATTGTTCCTGTGATTAGGCCCCAGGTTCACATCCCAGGCAGTGTGAAATTACTTAAGGGGTTATTTTTTGAATACCTATCACACTGCGTTGAATTTTGTAGGCAGTTGTTTATACATACATACAATACATATAAATATATTATATTATTATTATAATAATATATATATATTATATATATATTATATATATATATATTAATATATATATATATATATATATAGTATATATATTAATATATATAAAAGAAATATATATATATATATATATATATCATAATATATATAATATATATATATTATATATATATATATATATAATATATAATATATATAATATATATATATATATATAATATACTATATATATATATATATATTATATATATAATATATATATGATATATATATACCATTATATATAATATACTATATATATAATATATATATATATATATATATATATATATATATATATTTATATATATAGTATATATATATCTATATATTATATATATATACCTATCATAGGCGACTTCTATAGCCTCGTCTGCCGTGCTCAGGCACGAAGTTAAATTATAGAAACGATCGATTTTGCATAATGTTACGATAAATTCTCTTTTTTTTTTTTGCGAAAATTGTTGGTCAAATAAATGAAATTATTGCATAATAAATATAAAAGATATGCAAATTTGAAACGAAAAAGGTAAGATAGACGCTATTAAAATAGCGCTTTGTAACCCATTAAAAAACGGGCGCCATTCATCGCTTAAATCAAAAAGCGGGAGATGGTTGTCTGTGAATTTAAGAATACAAAATTGCTTATAAATACTATGTTTATAAATAATGTTTAAATACTATACATAATAATAATAATTTTATAGACAAGAATACTTTTAATAAATAGCAATAAAATAATAAAGAAATTACTAAATAAATTACTTAAGAATAATGGAAAAAAAGAATAACTTGAAAATATTATAGTTAATCATGGAATCAACTCTAAAATAAAGAAAACGTTTTAATGGGAATAATTAGTTTAATATCTATATATATATATAGTATATATATATATATATATATATATATATATATATATATATATATATATATATATATATATAATATATTATATTTTATATATATATATATATATATAT
This sequence comes from Trachelipus rathkii, assembly GCA_015478945.1. Classification (NCBI taxonomy): domain Eukaryota; kingdom Metazoa; phylum Arthropoda; class Malacostraca; order Isopoda; family Trachelipodidae; genus Trachelipus; species Trachelipus rathkii. The sequence goes on from JABUQX010022283.1 coordinate 43,262, forward strand.
TATATATATATAGTTGCATTAAATGAATCATTATAATCAAGATTATGAGCTTCGCGGAAAGAAAATGCAACCCACTTTACCATTTATTTTTGGAAATATTTACAATTTTTGCGAAGTTAATTTGATTAAAATAATTTCATTCGAAATTATTTTGCAAAATGGAAATATATTTTCATTAGAATAAACTTATTTTTAATGGAAAACGAAAGAGCAAAAAGAAAACTTTGCACGTCGATATCTTAGATACCAATGAAAGGTATAAATGTAAGGTAAATTATTCCCACGGTTTTGTCTGTGGTCGGTGGTCGTATATCGTTGGTCGTCGGTCGGTGGATCTCACATTCAAAATTCATCGTTTGGAAGCCGAACCAATCTTTCGTTCAAAACTCATCGTCTGAAGATTGTGTTACTATCGATCGTTCATAGATCTGGTCATTGAGAAAGTTTAAAGACTTTGTGCGAGGAATATTCATAAGGATTGTTGTGAATAGCGAATGTCAATAGCTATTATTTTAAAAGAATATTTATACATTGTGATCTAGAGTCCTTGACCTCTGAGAATATTTGACGTGACCTGAAGTCACATAAGAAGAACAGTTTATCTATTGTTGAGAGAGATCAATTGAGAAGTAGTTTGTGAATTCATTATTCAACTGAATAACCAGAAGAGTCCAACCTTGGTCCGAGGACATTCTATGTTTACAGGACTATCAGAAGCAAACGTGGGAATTTACGAATCATTTAGAAATTCTTGTATCTGAGATTACGATTTGCGAGATAAGTTATACTTAAGGCAGACAGATCCTTTTATTTGGATTTATATTGAAAGAATTCCGGGGATTGTCACTCTTTTTATTTATCTAATATCCCATCTTGTGACATTTAATTTGGGGCCTGTGTCCGGGAGTGCTTCTGAAAATGGAATACGACTCTTTGGCGAAAATCGCCCATGAACTAGGCATAAAAGGGAAAGAAGCCAGAGAATTTATAAAGGAAGAAAGAGAAGCTGCTAAAGAAGCAGCTGAAAAAGAAAGAGAAGCTGCTAAAGAAGCAGCTGAAAGAGAAAGAGAAGCTGCTAAAGAAGCATCTGAAAGAGAAAGAGAAGCTGCTGAAGAAGCATCTGAAAGATAAGCTGCCAGAGAAACTGCACCGAGAGAGCATGAGGTTGAGTTCAGAAGGCTTGAACTACAAGCAAGCAACACCTGTTACTCACATGTTACGAATAACAACGAAGACAAGGCAAGAGTACCTAAACTTCCCTCCTTCGCTGATAACAAAGATGAGATTGACTGTTACTTGGAACGATTTGTAAGATTCGCCGAGATTAATGAATGGGATAGAGGGAATTGGGCATCACATATCAGTACTTTGCTGACAGGAAAAGCCCTCATTGCGCATTCCCGTATTCCGAAAGAGGATTCCAAGGACTACGATAAATTAAAGAACGCTCTACTCCTGTGTTATAATCTAACTGAAGACGGATATAGGCAAAAATTTAGAAGCGCAAAAGCTTATAGTGATGAAAGGCCTATTCAGTTTATTGATAGATTGAAAAATTACATGATAAAGTGGACAGAGCTTGCCGAAATCAATAAAAATTTCGCTGATATTGTAAATTTAATAGTGGCCGAGCAGTTCTTAAACACATGTCCTAAAGAACTAGCGACCTTTTTGAGGGAGAGGAAAATCAATAAACTTGATATCATAGCCCAAGAGGCGGAGAATTACCTCCTTGCTCATAATAAGAACTTGTCGTCAGTAAGAAATAAAGAAGACATATCAGAGAAAGAGAAGAACTACAACTTTGAAAAGTCAAAGCCTCAGTCAACGTGCTTTAGATGTGGTAAAAGTGGTCATAAAGCTATCGAATGCAGGAACTATAATCCTTACAGAAGAGATAGCCAATATAGAAACTATAATAGCCGCATTAACAGTAACTGGAGAGAGGGTCCAAAAAGAGCGGCCGCTGCTATAACAAGAGACGATCATAAGACCACGAAGCGAAATAAAGATTGTACCTCTGACGTTATATCAACGCTTGAAGGTAAAGAACCGGATGACGACGAAGACGTCATGAAGTATGCGGGTAAAGACAATAGAATCGCTTTAGCTTGCGGCAGAACAATACCTGTCGTCAGAATCGCGTGCGTAAAGAGCAAAAGCGAATGTCCAGAAAGAAATGATGCCTGTAGTAGCGGAAAAATTAATGGAGTTGTCGGAAATGTATTGAGAGACACAGGTTGCGATGGTGTTATTGTCAAGAGGAAATACGTTTCGACGGATCAAATAACTGGAAAGAGAAAACAGATATTGCTAATCGACAAAACGATTAGAGACGCACCTGTAGCGGCGATCGACGTCGATACGCGTTATTACACCAGGCGTGTTGAAGCGATAGCCCTCGATGACGCCATTTATGATCTGATAACTGGAAATATTCCGGGCACGAGGAATGCGGAGAACCCTATTGGAGAAGTGATAACGTCGTATGCGAGCGTAACGACTAACTTGCAAAATGAAGAACCCGCTGCGCTTGAAAGTACTCGACAGCCGGATAAGGATGAGGTCACCCGGGAAAAGTTTATAGAGCTTCAACGGGAGGATGAAATACTGAATAGGTGCAGGTCGACAAGCGACATGGAAAATAAAGAAGAAAGGCGTAGGATCGGAACATCGCAAGAACAGATTGGAAAGGCCGATAAGGAAACCTCTTATCTTACTGAAAGAATAAACAAGTTGTCCGCGGAAAATGAAAGTCTACGTGAGTCCTTAAGTGAGAAGGATAGAGAAAACAAAACTTTGAAGAAAGATTTAAAAGAGAATAAAAATATTGGAGAATGACAAGAAGTTGACTTTGTCAGAGATCTCCTCTGTCCAACAGATTACGAGAGAAGACATCTTGATTCAGAAAGTTATGTCTGTCATTACAAAATTAGTTTTGGAAAAGATTCAAAATCTTAGACGTGCATATTCTCCAAGTTATAATATTGGCTCAATAGAAGAAACTTCAATAAGTAAGGAATCAGTAGAGGAATCTGCAGCAATGGATATACCAGCTGAGGATTCAATGACTAATTTCGCTAACGATACTAAAATTGAAGGAACTGAAAAGGATTATGAATCTGTGGAAGGACCTAAAGATATGTCTTTAGATGAGTCGAAAGAGGAGAGAAATTTAAATCTTGGGAAAGTTAAAAAGGAAAGTATCCTTGAGCAACTACCTGAAAGGAGAAGTGAAAGAGAAATATCAATCTTATGTAGAAGGCTCTGAACCTCTCAAAGAAAGTTCAGGGGGAACGGAATCCAAACAATAGAAAAAGTTAAGTGATTTAAAGCTAATGAAAAGTAAGTTAGAGAGCGAAATGCCCGCCAACGAAGAAGCGAATGTACTTTATAAAGAAGAGATGAAAGAAGAGAAAGAAGAACTTGAGAGAAAGTTAGAGGAAGAAGCTAAAAGGCGCAAAAAAGGGTTAGTGATTAAAGATGAAAATGGCGGAGCAGGTAAAAGCTCATTCAGAAGAAGTATCATCATATCTTCATCTTGGCGATACTATTTCGTCGGATAATTCAAGTTGAGAAATGTAAAGGAAAATTAAGGTTTAGGCTTAATTAAAGGAAAAGCCCGGTTTTCCTTCTGAACAGGGGCGTGTGTTGCATTAAGTGAATTATTATAATCAAGATTATGAGCTTCGCGGAAAGAAAATATAAATTACATTTATTTTGGAATATTTACAATTTTTGCGAAGTTAATCTGATTAAAAATAATTTCATTCAAAATTATTTTGCAAAATGGAAATATATTTTTATTAGAATAAACTTATTTTTAATGGGAAAAAGAAAGAGCAAAAAGAAAGCTTCGCACGTCGATATCTTAGATACCACTGAAAAGTATAAATGTAAGGTAAATTATTCCCACGGTTTTGGGGTGATTGGTCGTGGATCGTTGGTCGTCAGTCGGTCGGTCGGTGGATCTCTCATTCAAAATTCATCGTTTGGAAGCCGAACCAATCTTTCGTTCAAAACTCATCGTCTGAAGATTGTGTTACTATCGATCGTTCATAGATCTAATCATTGAGAAAGTTTAAAGGCTTTGTGTGAGGAATATTCATAAGGATTGTTGTGAATAGCGAATGTCAGTAGCTATTATTTTAGAAGAATATTTGTACATTGTGACCTAGAGTCCTTGATCTCTGAGAATATTGGACGTGACCTGAAGTCACATAATAAGAACAGTTTATCTATTGTTGAAGACGATTTAGGATACGAATAACATTATCGGACAGAGAGACAGACATATTGTTGAGAGAGATCAATTGAGAAGTAGTTTGTGAATTCATTATTCAACTGAATAACCAGAAGAGTCCAACCTTGGTCCGAGGACATTCTATGTTTACAGGACTATCAGAAGCAAACATGGGAATTTACAAATCATTTAGAAATTCTTGGATCTGAGATTACGATTTGTGAGATAGGTTATACTTAAGGCAGATAGATTCTATTATCTGGATTTTTATTAAAAGAATTCCGGGAATTGTCACCTTTTTATTTCATCTAATATCCCATCTTGTGACAGATGTATTCTCTTCGAAGAGAGAGTGGCATCACATTGAATTCAACTTCAAGGCTCACCTGAGGGGATGATCGGAAAGCTCCAGTGGAGATAAGGATCGCCTCATTTTGGATGGGATCTAACAGGTGTAGCAGTGTTGGGGAGGCCTGACCATATACTGCACAGCTATAGTCCAGTTTCAATCGGATTAGGGCTATGTAAAGACGTAAAAGGGACTTGCGATCAGCACCCCAAGATTTTGAGGCGAGATGACGTAACAGGTCAAGCGCGCGATGACAAGTTGTTTTCAGCAGTTTAATATACAGTGCATAAGTTAAGTGGTCATCTAGAATGAGTCCTAGAAATTTGACTTGTGAAGTTACCGGAATGGGAAAACCATATAAGGTTGGGTTCACTGGAAGGTGGCAGGTTCTTCGATTCCCTTTTTTCTTAAAAAGCACTGCTGAAGTTTTGGCAGGAGAAAAATGAAAGCCATGGGAGTTACCCCATTGTGAAATATTCTCAAGAGCTAGCTGAAGTTGTCATTTGAGAAAAGGCAGCCTGGCACAGGCTATATATATATATATATATATATATATATATATATATATAACTCCTTATATATATCTTTGCTTTCTTTATATATATATATATATATATATATGTAACTTATATATATATATGTATATATATATATAACAACAAATATATAACTAACTGTATATTCTATAACAACAACTAACAATAGCATAGTAATATTAATATATATATAATAATAATAACAATAACATAATAACCTTAATAATAATAATATATATATATAACTAACTAACTATTTATTCTAACTATATGTATATATATGTAATATAATATAATATATAATATATAATATAACTATATATATAATATATATATATATATATATATACTACTTCAACTGCTATACTGCTCTTCTCAATATATAATGCAAGGTCATCAACATAGAGAGAAAAGTTGATCGACGCTGGGATAGAATTAACGATGAGCAAATAGTAGTACATTTATAACACTACCTTGCGGAACGCCTTCATCAGAGTAAAGTGGCGTGATAGAAAGAGCATTGAACCTGGATGGATCTGTTTGACAGAAGGCATTTAATGGAAAGAGGGAGTTGTCCGCGAAAACCGAGCGAATGGAGTTTAAGGAGAATCCCAGATCTCCACATTGTGTCGTAAGTTTTTTCAAGGTGAAAGAAGACACCAAGGACCATCCCACCAGTTGAGAAGGCTTCCCGGATGTCATGGTCTAGTTTTAACAAGGGGTCTGCGGTCGAACGATTTTTGCGGAAACCAAACTGGAAGTTTGAAAAAGCTTAGTGACTCTCCAGAACAGAGAGAAAGCGGCCTGAAACCATTTTCTTTATTAATTTACAGGTATGACAGGTCAGCGAAATTGGTCTTTGGTTGTCCGCCAACTTCAGATCTTTTCGAGGTTTGGGGATGGGAATTACAAAAGCTGTAGTCCAAATAGATGGAAAAGAAGATTCAATCCAGATTCTGTTATATAGATCCAGCAAAAATGCTTATGCCGAGGGATGGATATGAGGAAGCATGATATATGAAATTATGTCTGGACTAAGAGCACCGTCTTTGCTATTCGCCAGTGCAGTTTGATACTCTGCAAGTGTAGAAAGACGGTTGTAGGTATGAGCTTCCCCTTTCGCTGTTGAAAAGTCTGGCAGTGCAGTGCTAGTTCTCAATTTTTGAAAGGCTTCAGGATAGCGGAAAGAACTCGAATGGCTAGCAAAATTATAACCTTATGCATCTGCAATAGCAGCAGGAGCAGAGATTGTCAGTTTTATCAGCCCCATAATGGAGGACTGTGGGTGAGGAGTTGTTGGAGCGACAAGATATTTTCTGTGTAACTTTCCACACTAACGGAAGGGGAGTTGTGGAGTTAAGTCAAAATCTAAGTTCGAATATTTTTTTGCGTGTTTGTCGATTAATTTGCAGAGATCTTGCCGCAGCTGCTTTAAAAATGATCATGTCTAGGGTGGTGTGGGTCTTTTTGTATTGACTGTATTTCTTCTTCTCTCGGTTAGCTTGCACACACTCTTGGGACCACCAAGGGGTTGCCGACTGCTTGCCTGTGAAAGATTGCGGAATGCAAGCTTCCACTGCTGAGATGACAACTTGCTGGAAAAAGTGAAAGGCATCATCTACAGTCGGAAACCAGTTATTGAAGGGAGAAAGTGGGATAGCTGTGGCTTGATAAAAAGGAGCTCACACTGCTCGGTTATAACGCCAGCTGGAGTTAGGTTTTAACATTGGACTAGGTACAAGCTCATTTAAAGCTATTGGGTAATGGTCACTGCTGTATAAATAATCAAAGCGGGACCAGGTAAAGCGATCCATAAGGGAATGGGAGCAAAAGGAGATATCAATACAGGAAGAGGTGTGTGTGTCTAAACGTTCATTTGTAGGGAGTTCTGTGTTAAGGTATCCCAGGGAAAAGAGAGCTAGAAGATCTACAAGAATATTGGACTTAAACGAAGTGACAGAGTTGCCCCATAAGGGGTGACGGAGGTGGAAGTCTTCTAGGATAACAACCGGAGTAGGGAGCTGTTTGAAAAGATCAGCTAAGTCAACCTTAGTAAATTCACTACTCTGAGCCAAGTAGATTGAGCAGATAGTAAGGTCGGTGGACAAATGAATTCGTGCTGCCACTGCATGAAGTTTAGTTTGAAGAGGGACTGGAGAATAGAATACAGATTTATGAATGAGTATTAATGCACCTCCCCTATCATTGTCACCTCTTTCTATAGAAGTTAGCAGCAATTTATATTCCGACGGTTCAAAGAAGTTGCGATGACTTAGTTGAAGTTCCTGTAAACATATGCACTTTGGTACATATGTTTATTAGTTGAACAAATTCTTCAAAATTAGAATAGTAACCACAACAAAAATTAACATTGAAGGAAAGTGGCCATGCTGTGTTGTTATAAATGTTATGATGATGGTCTTTTTGAGACAATTGTCTCTATGTGACTAGGGGTAGTAATAGAGGTAGATTCAGATAAAGAGGAAAGGCTGAGACGTGGATCTCGACGAGGAGGAGCAACAAATCCTGGTGGTAAAGAATAGCCATAAACAAAGATTTGGGTTGTACGACTGCTTTTGGGACGGAGTTTTCAGTAGTATTTGGCGGGGGCTTCACTATGAATGCGAGATGAGTTGAGTTCAACTGAGTCCAAATTGCTGTGTGGGTTTGGTTGGTCATTGGTAGAGCAACCAAAATGCTCATGTTTATATATACCGGTATATATATATATATATATATATATATATATATATATATATATATATATTAGGGTACCTGGAATTCCGGTCCGACCGAATTCCGGCGGAAGTGACATTTTTCGGTTCCGGTTCCGAGCCGGAATTTTGAAAAATTCCGGCCGGAACCGGAATTACTACTTCAGAGAAAAAGGAATTGGTGGAAGGGATTTATTTTACATAACCAATAACCCATCTTTTAACAAAAAATAATAGTACCCTTGTGCAGCATCCATACAGTGGATTACATATCTACAGTAAACTGTTCACCAGTATTGGGCAATATTTTTAAACGTTTTTCTCAAAATCAAAATCCTGCTTCAGAAAATGAAAATAATTTCTCTGAATATATGGGGAGACTGGAAAGGAGAGTAATTTGTGGGGTAGTACTGCTATGTTTGGAAATTTAGCTTTGGTCACTTTCCCCCAATTAAGTAATTCTTCTTTTCCCAGATTAGAAATTGATTTCTGTGGTAAAAAATTTCAATTTCTTTAAAAATTTCACCTTTTTAAATGTGTACTGATTTTTCTTTTTCCCTTTTACACTAACTTGACTAGCTGTCACTTTCACTTTCTTCAAACTTATAAAAACTAACGTAGCTTTGCAGTAATTTCTTTTCATAATGCTCCCTGATGATTTTGAGGTACTTAGCAAATCTAAGTTCATTGTAGATAATGCTAGTGTCATGTCTGAAAATGGATGGATGACTCATCAGCTGAACCTTCTTCTGTGCTGCTACCTACTATTATCACTTTCTACCTTCAATTATTTGCATATTTCTTTCAGCATATTTTCTCCTCAATTCTCTTATTTCATTAGAAAATAAAGTCAGTTTGTATCTTGGGTCTACTACGGTACTTGAAAACAATTATCTTGTTTGATATATGTCTATTGATCCTTTCTCTTCCTTTTTATTCATAAATCTAAACTCTAATTCCTTCTTCAGCTCTTCTTTTAAAGTCTGAACTCTGTTTTCATCCTCAGAGTTTGAGAGATATGCTGAAGAGCTCAAATATGGAGAATAATTGATGATATAATTGATTTTGCTTCATAGTTTCCGTAAGAAATGGTTGCAAAACTCTTCGAATTTTTCAAGTATTTGCCATTTATTAGCAATCAAAGCTTAAATGATTGATTGTTCTATAATATAAACTTGCAGAGGTCTTTTCAAACATTCAATTCTTTTTAGAATCAAATATGTGCTATTCCACTTTGTATTAACATCTTGAATTGGCATAAATGGGCTTGCAAGATGTTGATCTAAGTCTCTTTGTATTCTTTTAAGTTCATTACAGCTTAAGCTGGAATTGAAATGTGTACAAGTATTCCTAAATTTCTTTAGAAAATCACACTGTTATTTGAGAAAATAAGGAATGTTTAATAACAAATTGAAGTTTATGAATAAAACAAGAAAAACTTGTGTATCCTTCAAAATGTTCCAATTAAGCTTCATGTTATATGCTGCATCTCGAAGGATCAAATGGATTTTGTTAGGAGGAATTTCCCAATTATTCATCATAATTTCAAAACTCATAGTGATTTTAATTCCAGAATGAGAACCTGGGAAATACTTGCAATGGAGTACACAGTCCATTTTTTAAACTCGCTGGTAAGCCAGAGTGCAGTTAAAGAAATAAAAGACGTTTGAATTATTTAGCTCTCTATGTATCTGTAGTAAATGATATCTGATCAGCCTTAGAGAACTTCTCGAATACTGCTGATCATAATTTCCTAATATGAAGTTGGTAACATCTTCTCACTACAAAATATTTTCTACTAGGAATAAGATATTTTGGTTGAAGATGGGCAATAAGTTCTATGAATCCATGCTCTTCAGTGACGGTGAATGGCTGGTTACTCATTGCGATAAAATTCATTATTTTCTGTGATTTGGGGTTATTGATATGCCAAATCTTTTTTGGGGAGAAACTCTCCTCAAAACTCACTTATTTCACGGCTTGGATCTATTGCTCTTTTGTGGTTTCCCCTGTTCTAGAAAATACAAGACTCTCCCTTTTACTATTAAAATATTTGGACTTCCAGATATTCCTTTCGATGATGATTTTCCATATGTTCATGAAGTGGCGTTGTACTAAACGTAAGATTTTATGTTGAAAGTTATATAAATACTTTTTTTGCATTTCTTTATAGTTAAACAGAGTTTCATAAGAAATTCGGTTCCGGCCGAATTCGGCAGGAATTTTTTTGTGATTCCGGCTAATTCCGGTTCCGGCCGGAACTGAAAATTTCAGTTCCGGTACACCCCTAATATATATATATATATATATATATATATATATATATATATATATATTTTATAATGAAAAGAAGCACTAACAATCTGAACATCATCAAGAACTTTATTCAACGTTTCGATGACTCAAACTGTCATCATCCTCATTAAATTACACTGGTAGGCTTTGAAAGTTCGTAAATTTTAATTTTAACTTAAATGTGATGTTTGATTGATTAAAATAGCTTTATTGACACTATGTATTTTCATATCATTTTCAATCATCAAGTAATTTATATTAATCATTTATTTAGTTATTTAATATATAATGTCATACTATAATTTTTGTGATTTTTTGTATTGTATTTCCATATCATGCTTTCAATAATTTGTTTATATTTATTTTAGTTATCCGTAATGCATTGATTTGTTTCTTTTAATTGTTGCTTTGCCTAATATAATTAATAGTCACCATTTAACTTTTAAGAAGAAAAAATTTGTTTAGTTTAATTCCTTTTAGGCATCACTCCCTTAAATAATTTATAAAGTAGTTTGTTTATTACTTCCCTCGGGTCTTAAGATTTATTTGTTTAATTTACTTATTCTTATCCAAGATTATTATTTATTGTTATTATTATTATTATTATTATTATTATTATTATTATTATTATTATTATTATTATTATTATTATTATTATTGCTGTTGTTATTTTTATTATTATTTATTATTTATAAAATAGTTTGTTTATTACTTCCATTGGGTCTTAAGATTTATTTGTTTATTTTACTTATTCTTATCCAAGGTTACTATTTATTATTATTATTATTGTGTGTGTGTGTGTATTATTATTATTATTATTATTATTATTATTATTATTATTATTATTATTATTATTATTTTATTATTATTATTATTATTATTATTATTATTATTATTTATTATTTGTAGTGTCTTTTCCTGAGGATGATGACAGTTTGAGTCATCGAAACGTTGAATAAAGTTTTATTGATGATGTTCGATTGTTAGTGCTTCTTTTTCATTATAAAATTACGATTCCCAAAGAATAGTAGCCGGAATGATGTATTAAGAAGATATGGCCAAGCATCGATTCAATCTATACGCAAATTCGAGAGCTTACACAACAAACTAGAGAAGCTCAGACTCGATTTATCCTTCCTTAGAACTTGCAAAGCCTACCAGGTTATTCCTAAGTTTTTAAGGTTTAAATTGTTTACAAAAAAGCTATATCGCAGTAATCTTTACAGAGGTTTCCAATTCAAACTTCTTAATTATGAAATTTCTACTAAAGACAAATGTTTGAACTTTACCCTTAAACAATACCAAATTAGCCGCCTGGATTTGAAGAGTAAACTATCTTATATTGATTTTCTGTATATTAACAATAAGATTTTAGTAAACTCAGCCAAGATTATTCAAAGAACTCAGGTCAATCATAAAAATAAGCTTAAAGCACTTAATTTGAACTTAAATTCATCTCCGATCGATCTTAACAAATTTATTTATAATTTTTCATCCAAGGTTCTTTCTAATAACGAAAAAAGAATTTTAAGTTTAGGTCTTAATTTTTGCCTTCCAAGATTTCGTATAGATTACGTGAATTACTTACAATCATTTGAAAAACTAGTTTACATAATTAAATCTTACGATATTTATAATTCAGATTTTAAAGAAGTTACCCAAAAGATTAAACAAATAGCTCTTAAACATTATTACAGATTTAAACCCTCCAAAGTTTTTTCTTATCTAATTTCTAAATCAGACTTTTCAATTTTAAAATCCCTCCAAAACGATCATTCAGTAGTTTTCTGTAAACCTGACAAAGGTGTAGGCACTGTTATCCTGGATAAATCAGATTATGTAGAGAAAGTTAATAATGTTTTATCAGATACAACTAAATTTAAATTGATATCTAACCCTAATCCTTTAAAATTGTCTTTGTCTTTGGAGGACAAACTAAATAGAAATCTTCGTAAATTGTTGAAATTAAACAAAATTGACAAATCGATATTTGATGAACTCTACTCAAGAGGCTCTTCCCCCGGAATTTTATACGGCCTACCTAAAGTCCATAAACCTAACACGCCAATCCGCCCCATCCTTGCAGCTTATAACACACACAATTATAAACTAGCGAAGTTTTTAGTACCCCTTCTATCCTCCTTAGCCTCTAATTCTTACTCCATACTTAACTCTTATACCTTTAAAAACTGGTTATTCTCTATCAATGATTTGCATACTTTTTATATGACAAGCTTCGACATAGAATCCCTTTACACCAACATTCCTACTCACGATGTCATCGATTTTATTATTAACAATATTTTCGAGTCCAATGACACTTTTAACAATTTTACAAAATTGGAGTTCAAAAATCTTCTTCTTCTAGCCACTACTGACACTTTTTTCCTTTTTCAACAGTAATTTATATTCTCAATCAAATTCATTAGCTATGGGTTCACCTCTCAGTGCTACTTTAGCAAATATTTATTTAAATCATTTCGAAACAGTATGGCTTAACCAATGTCCCGACCACTTCAAACCTACTCATTATAAAAGGTATATGGATGATACTTTCTTACTATTTAATAACAAATCCAATGTTTCATTATTTTTGACTATATCAACTCCCAACTTGCTAACATCAATTTCATAAGAGAAGATGAACAAAATAATACACTACCTTTTCTCGATTTACTTATAAAAAAAAAACAGCCACGGACTTTTCAACTGAAATTTACAGAAAAAAGACTTTTACTGGACTGGGGTTGAACTTTTTCAGCCACACTCCTTTACTCTTTAAATGTAATAGTATTAGATCCCTTCTACACAGAGCTTACCATTTATCCTCATCTTATTCTCTAATGCATATTGAATTCGAATTTCTCCTCAAATACTTTACAACCAATTATTTTCCTTCCTCACTGATATACAAATACATTAATATTTTTATGACATCCAATTTCGAAAACAAACCTGTTTATGATACTGTAAAGAAGGATATTTTTATAAAACTTCCTTATTATGACCCTATCTATTTAAAACTTAAAAAAGATTTGACACGAATATTTCTTGATCATGTTCCACAACTTAACATTAACCTTATTTTTACTTCCTCTTTTAGTATATCTTCTCTTTTGAATCACAAAGATAAAATTCCCGATGCTCTTAAGTCTGCTATTGTTTATAAATTTAATTGTGATGTCTGCACAGACTTCTATATTGACAGTTCCTTACGCCAATTTTCAGTAAGAATTAATGAGCACCGCGGAATATCGTCTCGTACCAACAATTTTTTCACTACTCCCTCAAACTCTGCTATTAGAGATCATTGTCTTACTAATAATCATCCTCTTTCTTCTTCTAACTTCTCTATACTGGCACAAATCCCCGAAACAACCAACCTACATATTTCTGAATCATTATTTATTCATCACTTAAAACCCAGTCTCAATAACGACAGTGGTCCCTATAACTTACAACTTTTATGAAGCCTTATGTTAGATTCAAGAATACTACTTAATCATTACCTAGTAAGTTTACAATTTGGTTTTAATTTCGCAGCATTATCCTGAATTACCCTTGTGCTGTTGTGAAAAATACGTAAATTTTAATTTTAACTTAAATGTGATGTTTGATTGATTAAAGTAACTTTATTGACACTATGTATTTTCATATCATTTTCAATCATCAAGTAATTTATATTAATCATTTATTTAGTTATTTAATATATAATGTCATACTATAATTTTTGTGATTTTTTGTATTGTATTTCCATATCATGCTTTCAATAATTTGTTTATATTTATTTTAGTTATCCGTAATGCATTGATTTGTTTCTTTTAATTGTTGCTTTGCCTAATATAATTAATAGTCACCATTTAACTTTTAAGAAGAAAAAATTTGTTTAGTTTAATTCCTTTTAGGCATCACTCCCTTAAATAATTTATAAAGTAGTTTGTTTATTACTTCCCTCGGGTCTTAGGATTTATTTGTTTAATTTACTTATTCTTATCCAAGATTATTATTTATTGTTATTATTATTATTATTATTATTATTATTATTATTATTATTATTATTATTGCTGTTGTTGTTATTTTTATTATTATTTATTATTTATAAAATAGTTTGTTTATTACTTCCATTGGGTCTTAAGATTTATTTGTTTATTTTACTTATTCTTATCCAAGGTTACTATTTATTATTATTATTATTATTATTATTATTATTATTATTATTATTATTATTATTATTATTTTATTATTATATTTGTTGTTGTTATTATTATTATTATTTATTATTTGTAGTGTCTTTTCCTGAGGATGATGACAGTTTGAGTCATCGAAACGTTGAATAAAGTTCTTGATGATGTTCAGATTGTTAGTGCTTCTTTTCATTATAAAATTACGATTCCCAAAGAATAGTAGCCGGAATGATGTATTAAGAAGAAGATATGGCCAAGCATCGATTCAATCTATACGCAAATTCGAGAGCTTACACAACAAACTAGAGAAGCTCAGACTCGATTTATCCTTCCTTAGAACTTGCAAAGCCTACCAGGTTATTCCTAAGTTTTTAAGGTTTAAATTGTTTACAAAAAAGCTATATCGCAGTAATCTTTACAGAGGTTTCCAATTCAAACTTCTTAATTATGAAATTTCTACTAAAGACAAATGTTTGAACTTTACCCTTAAACAATACCAAATTAGCCGCCTGGATTTGAAGAGTAAACTATCTTATATTGATTTTCTGTATATTAACAATAAGATTTTAGTAAACTCAGCCAAGATTATTCAAAGAACTCAGGTCAATCATAAAAATAAGCTTAAAGCACTTAATTTGAACTTAAATTCATCTCCGATCGATCTTAACAAATTTATTTATAATTTTTCATCCAAGGTTCTTTCTAATAACGAAAAAAGAATTTTAAGTTTAGGTCTTAATTTTTGCCTTCCAAGATTTCGTATAAATTACCTGAATTACTTACAATCATTTGAAAAACTAGTTTACATAATTAAATCTTACGATATTTATAATTCAGATTTTAAAGAAGTTACCCAGAAGATTAAACAAGTAGCTCTTAAACATTATTACAGATTTAAACCCTCCAAAGTTTTTTCTTATCTAATTTCTAAATCAGACTTTTCAATTTTAAAATCCCTCCAAAACGATCATTCAGTAGTTTTCTGTAAACCTGACAAAGGTGTAGGCACTGTTATCCTAGATAAATCGGATTATGTGGAGAAAGTTAATAATGTTTTATCAGATACAACTAAATTTAAATTGATATCTAACCCTAATCCTTTAAAATTGTCTTTGTCTTTGGAGGACAAACTAAATAGAAATCTTCGTAAATTGTTGAAATTAAACAAAATTGACAAATCGATCTTTGATGAACTCTACTCAAGAGGCTCTTCCCCCGGAATTTTATACGGCCTACCTAAAGTCCATAAACCTAACACGCCAATCCGCCCCATCCTTGCAACACACACAATTATAAACTAGCAAAGTTTTTAGTACCCCTTCTATCCCCCTTAGCCTCTAATTCTTACTCCATACGTAACTCTTATACCTTTAAAAACTGGTTATTCTCTATCAATGATTTGCATACTTTTTATATGACAAGCTTCGACATAGAATCCCTTTACACCAACATTCCTACTCACGATGTCATCGATTTTATTATTAACAATATTTTCGAGTCCAATGACACTTTTAACAATTTTACAAAATTGGAGTTCAAAAATCTTCTTCTTCTAGCCACTACTGACACTTTTTTCTTTTTCAACAATAATTTATATTCTCAATCAAATTCATTAGCTATGGGTTCACCTCTCAGTGCTACTTTAGCAAATATTTATTTAAATCATTTCAAAACATTCGAAACAATATGGCTTAACCAATGTCCCGACCACTTCAAACCTACTCATTATAAAAGGTATATGGATGATACTTTCTTACTATTTAATAACAAATCCAATGTTTCATTATTTTTTGACTATATTAACTCCCAACTTGCTAACATCAATTTCACAAGAGAAGATGAACAAAACAATACATTGCCTTTTCTCGATTTACTTATAAAAAAAAACCGCCACGGACTTTTCAACTGAAATTTACAGAAAAAAGACTTTTACTGGACTGGGGTTGAACTTTTTCAGCCACACTCCTTTACTCTTTAAATGTAATAGTATTAGATCCCTTCTACACAGAGCTTACCATTTATCCTCATCTTATTCTCTAATGCATATTGAATTCGAATTTCTCCTCAAATACTTTACAACCAATTATTTTCCTTCCTCACTGATATACAAATACATTAATATTTTTATGACATCCAATTTCGAAAACAAACCTGTTTATGATACTGTAAAAAAGAAAGATATTTTTATAAAACTTCCTTATTATGACCCTATCTATTTAAAACTTAAAAAAGATTTGACACGAATATTTCTTGATCATGTTCCACAACTTAACATTAACCTTATTTTTACTTCCTCTTTTAGTATATCTTCTCTTTTGAATCACAAAGATAAAATTCCCGATGCTCTTAAGTCTGCTATTATTTATAAATTTAATTGTGATGTCTGCACAGACTTCTATATTGGCAGTTCCTTACGCC
>JABUQX010022283.1:65000-70000 GCA_015478945.1 Trachelipus rathkii
TTCTCAGTAATAAAAATTTATGATTAAAAGAACATCTCTGATTTTTGACGCTCTAAAAAGTCTATCAATTGAAGTTTCTCATACTATACTATTTAGAATCACCTGTACATATAGGATACCCTTCAGTACGACAGGTCAGTGGAGCATGTTTAATTATCACTACTCATTATGTTTAATATCGTTACATATCATAAAATAAAATATGCAAAGCCCTCTAGTAACGATACTTGTCATATTCCCTTTTTCTTTTTATTACAGTAATTCCCTTATAAGTTGGTATTACCATAGACTTGAAATCTGGTGATTCAAGTCCACAAGACCCCTCACAGACATCCTTATCGTTAGGGTAAGGTCTCCCATTTTCATATTTTTTTTATATTTAAGTAACTTCCTTTAATTAATTGTTTAATAGTCAAATGTCTTAAATAAATTCAATTCACAAAACTAATTCCTGTAATTTTTACAGGGTCTTGTTTTTTGGGTCTTATTTTTGGGCGATAATAAACGCCATCTACGTCTTATTTTTGGGCGATAATAAACGCCATCTACGTCTTATTTTTGGGCGATAATAAACGTCATCTACGTCTTATTTTTGGGACACAACTTATTTTTGGGTCCTATTTCTAGGACATAGCAAGAATTGTCTTATTATTGGGTTCACAGTCAGCTTAGACAAGATCTATCTTATTTTTAGATCTTATTTTTGGGTACATATTAATTCCTCAAGAGGCCATCTCAAGACCCATCTTTATTTCTAGTCTTAATCATAGGGCTGAATTTAAAAAAAGATTTAACTGCAAGTCTAGTCATAAACCTAGTATAAATTAAATTAAGTTTAAACATTAATTATAGTCAAAATCATCCTCTTAATTTTGACTAAGTCCCCGTAATATCTACCTAGTTATTACTTACCCTGTCTCCGTTGAGATTGTTTCACAAGTAAATACAATTTGTATCTGGAACCTTCTCAACTACACCCTAATCTAATAATTATTTAAGTTTAAGAAAAATTATAAACATAAGCAAACATACTCCATAATAGTACTGGAGTCTGATCTGCTTCATATATCATTTATCATAGCTATCCACCTACTCATCCCGGATAACTGATGAATGAAAATTAACTATAAATTCTACTACTTTTGTTGTATATATGTGTTAAATAAACCTATCTTTTACTTCTCTTTCATTCTCCTCTTCTACCTATTGTTATAAGTGATCTACACGTGGACACAACCCAGGCAGCATTTGGAGCAAGCCTGTGGTCCCTCCTCCTGTATCCTGCCTTTAGCAAGAAAGTCTACACAGGCCTTGGACTTTGTGCAAAAGCCACGAGGCTTTACTGATATCTCCTTTAGGTAGATAAAGAATTTCTTTTAATTTTCTCACAATTACTTTAATAATTCGTAATAATTTTTCTATAATTATTCATTTTTCATTCTGGAGGTCAAGTGACTGTAACTATTCTTTTCCCTGTCACTTGGTCTCCACTACATAAATACAAGAAAATAAAAAGGTGGCACCCGAACAGGGACCACGTGTCTTGTTCGGTGCTCTTGCTGCTGGATTGTGATTTTAGATCACTTCGCCACTCATCGCCTTACCTCACAACACAGTTTAATTAAAAGACATTATTCTTATAATTCTTCTATACTGTCTTAATATTCTTGATGTCGTATATTTAAACATTCTTCCTTAAGTTTGCATGAGTTTGAAAGAAATTGAATTAAAGAACTCCTTGATAGATCCTGTATTAAAACTATAACATTGAAACTAAAAGTAATTTAAAATACTTAATTGCTTTAAAGTTGCTGTCTTAAAACTATAAACTCAAATAAATTGTATTAAAACTATAAACTCAAATTATTGTATTAAACCTAAACTATAAAAATGACTGAAATAAACGATCCCTGTGGTGACTCTAACCTTGTTGATTGCCTGGAGGTGCCAACTGAATATGGGACTCCAGAAATCACTACTGCTAATGTAATCGATTTTTCCATTCATGGAGCGACTACTCTTTTAGATTCAGATAGCGATTTGCTCAACTTTAACCATAATTTTCAAAGACCTGCTAATCATGAACAGGCAATAGCTTTGGCAGGTATCCCAAAAGTATCGATTCCCAAATTGGTCTTCAACCATCACAACACTCACAGAATTTACATGGTCTTCAACCATCACATCTTCCTTTGAACAACTTAATTACAGATTTAGAGGATTCTCATCGTTCAAATCCTCCCCACATGCAACATAACTCCAATTCGTACCCACGTAACCCTAAACATAATTTTCCATTTCAATGTAGAAATTCTTACTCAAGTCAAAAACCAAACATAGATATGTACTCAGGTCCCATCATGAAACAAAAAATTGATAGGATGGAGGAAGCCCTCTTACACCTGAATTCCTTACTCAAGAATTCACATAATCTTAAGGGGGTAGACCCTGGTACATATAAGACTAGAAACTGGTAAATATTTCATAACTTATTTAGAGGATTTTGAGGCTTACTGCCAACTTCATTATCCCAAAGCTTATCACAAATGGTTAAATTTACTCAGCAACAACTTGACGGTCACTTCCTTAATGTCTATTGTCTTGTCACTAAGGACGATACAGATTATTTCTCTGTTCGAGAGACCCTCATCCAATGGTATGAGGAGGAGGAGAGAAAAAGGAAAAAATCCCTATTACATACATTCCACTCTGCCCGCCGTTACAAAAATAAGAGTATTCGTCTCTGAGTATTCTCTCTGAACTGCATTCTTATGTAGCCTTCCTGCCAACATAGAACAAGGTGTTAGGGAATACATAAAAATGTATGAACTCAATAAAAATTGGCGTACTCCTTGGTCAGATATCGTGGGGTATGCTGAATTCCTAGACACCCATCACAAAGATTTTTCAAATTTCCCATTTACATATCCCCAGAACACAGAACATTCAGTAAAGAAAATTCAAAACACTTATTACTCTTCTAAGGGTTTTACTCATAATACTTCAAAAAAGTCACATTCTTCTAAGAACCTAACATATCACAACTCTTCCTTAAACAATCGCGGTGGTTGTCACCCTTTTCGCGATCATTCTCATAAAAATTCCACACGTGATAATAAACAAACTTTTACTTCTAAAAGACCTAACCTAGATTCTGTTGATCGTACGACCCTTGTTTGTGATTTTTGTAATAAAATAGGTCATCAGATACGTGAATGCTACAAATATCTAGAAATTTGTAGCTACTGCAAAAAGAAAGGCCATGTAATAGCTGATTGCAGAACACTCAAATCACTTCCAACATCTTTCCCACAGAAAGTTCGCAAGGCTGTTTGTTCCTTTTGCGGAGGTCCTTACCCGGGGATGAAGTGTCCTCAACACCCTCCATCTCAACAAACGACGCCAAACTCTCCGAACACTCATACTCCTAAGTCTTCCCCTGAACATACTTCTAAAAATGTATATTACGAAAAATCTCCTCCAAAAACTGAACAAAGTCCACGTCAACGGAACGAGTGTCTGTTGTCCCCTAGTCATTCCCATTCTCAGGATACTAATTCTAATTTTCCTAACCATTGTTTACCTAATACTAATTTACCTAACTCTTGTGTACCTAATTCTAAATTATCTAACCTTTGTTCACCTAAACCATACAGTCCTTCTTTAAAATCGTTAAGTTCAACTGTTGTGAGTAGTCCACCTGTTGAGAGAAAGTCAAACACTGATTTCTCATTCCATTTTCCATTCATGAACATGGAATCATTTACTCACAATCCACAAACCAAAGAAATGTCTTCTTCCTTAATTTTTGAGCACAGAAACACTGAAATACACACAGCCCTTCCTGTAACTTTAACTGAAACTACTAAAGAATTACACAGTCATGTACGAACTGTAACTGTTAATTGCAAACATTACACCACAAATCAGTTAACAACATCCGTAGCTTTTGAACAAAATAGTCTTAACTTTGAAAAATGTATAGTTGACACAGGAGCCAGTATTAGCTTAATTAGCTATGAGGACATTCCCCAAACATTTAAACATCTTATAAAACCTTCTAAGGATATTGGAATAAATGCCATCAGCGGCTTAACACATGATCACACAGTTTCTGTAGATTCATATATAGATATTCCATTACACTTCTTTGATAGTGATTATGCTACTACACCTATAAATTTCCTAATAATCCCCGGAGAAATGATGCTAGCCCCAGTGGTATTGGGAGCTGCCGCTCTTAAAGACAATCACTTACTCCCAGATCTAACCTTAAGAAGATTAATCAGACGACTCGACAATAACAAATTCGATTGTATAAGCAATGATATGAGTCAGTCTCACACCAACAATGGTAGAAAAACCCATACACCATAACACACACAGATAACAAAAAAAAACTTTCGTGATACAAACAATGTACAGACAGTTTTACTCTCATATGAGTAACCATTTCTAGCCTTGGGCTCACCTGACTCTTTTGCGGTATATATATGAAATTTTTACGGTATATATATATATATACAAGGAAAGAAAATATATAGTATGTCTATTACATTCTTATATGGAGAACTTATATAGCCATACATATATTTTCCTCCAAAACCTTGACTCATGGTCATGGTTTATGACGATGTTGCAAGGGAGTAGGAGGGTGGTGTTGGTCTCATATTTCAGATGATGTCTCTAGATACCAATGCAGCAGTCATCTGAAGATCTCAAAGCAACCGAAGACATCCGGTGGTAATGTACTGAGTAATGTAAGGTACAATTTTCAGTTTATATTGTTAAGATATTATATTATTTATGCTGTCACATCGCCATTATCTTATGTTTATACAATAGATAAAGGTGATGGAAATAGTTATTGATACCAATGTCTGGATGCTCTTAATAACAATACAATAAATACTACCCAAGTCACAATTTATGGTCGGGGATCTCAGTAACGATCACTTAATGAAAATATTTAGTATGTACTATGAAAATGCCTATGTTTA
>JABUQX010022283.1:82500-108341 GCA_015478945.1 Trachelipus rathkii
AAAAAGAAAAAAACGAAGAAAAATAAATTCTGAAAAAAAAGCAATGAAAAAAGACGATTTTTTTCGTTGATAAATGAAAAATAAAAAAAAAGAATAACGATTGGAATAAGAAAGAAAAAAAGGTTTTTTTCACCAACCCTAAGCGAGGATGTTTGTAATGGTTGTTATCTGTGATGGAGAGTTTGAGAGTTGGAATTTTTTTATGGTTAATTATCACTGTGAGTGGAGAGATGGTAGTTTGTTATATATTATATTTTTCAGAAACTTTATTTGTATTCCACATTCTGATTGTTTTTGGTGATTCTGGAAGAGTTTTTTAGACGCATAACAAATGTATTGAAAAGTTTTATAGCTCACTGAGGTTTTGTGCTTATTGAAAGACGGGGAAAGGTGGTTCTGGTAATTTTGCCGGGGGTGACTGCCCTCATCTAAAGATAACTGTAAGCGTTAAAATTATAATTTGCGAGCAATTTTATGTATAAATTGTGTGTTAGTGATAAGTATGCATGGTGCTGCAATTGTTTAATTTTTAAGTAATAGGTAAGTTGTAAAGTTAGAATTCAGGGTTATGAAATAGAATAGAAATTTAAATTTCATGGATGTTAAGATTAGTTGGGTTATGTATAATATGTAAGTAATTATTGAAGAGAGAAGAAGAAGGAAGTTGAACTTATATAATTAATACTCAACTTGAAGTGAGAATTGAATTCAGTGTGATTTAATTAGAGTGATATTTAGCAAAGACTATTAGAAGATTAGGATAAGAAATTGTGACGAGTAGAGTAGATTATATTATGAGAATGAGAGTTAATAGCTGTGCAAGAACGAATATACTTAATAGATGTGATATAAAGAGGTGTTTGGCAGAGGATTGGAGATTGTGGTTAAGTAGGTGTTGCGAAGGTAGTATGTGTAGGTGTGGTTTTTAGACGAGGAGGAGGAGGAGGGGAGATTCTATAGTTAGGGAGGCAGGGAGAAGTTTTGTCCAGGAGTTTTCGACGTTGAGGTTTGAGTTAGTTGGATTGCAGTGGGGCCTATTCCTGAAAGCACAATGCAAAGTTGGGATTAGATGTTGTATGGCAGTTCCTAAGTGTTCTCAGGATCAACTTTTTGTTCTAGTAGGTTTGGCTTATAAATAGTGGGAGGATTGCATCAGAGGTTTTTAAAGTGTCATGACTTGCAAGTAGTCTTGCTACATTGGAATTTTGATAAGCATGATAGTATTACATGCCAGGCGGGGCACGCAGAGCAGCCACTGCTTCAGGTCTGAGGACGGCGCGCCCAAAAAAGCCACCAGCTAACTGCCGAGGCCACCAGACCGTGAAACGCCACTCTCGGCTGCTCTCGAGAATTTGGATGTGGCATACTACTGGCGGCACGGCGAGTGAAATTCTCGGCACCGGTTGCGCACCGGGCCCACCCACAAACTGGGATGATTGCGCCAGCATGTCTGAGGAAATTTCTAGCACCTTTGTCCTCGTATGAAGTGATGTGGTCTAGAACTGCAGGCTCGGAATATGACTATCATGTAACGGTGGTTCCTCTCTGTTGATTGACTGCGTTGGTCTTTGTTACCATGTAGGGTGGTGGGTCTGGAATGTTGAAAAAATACTACTCCAACAACATTATAGAGGTATGAGAGGTCTTAGTGAATTTGAGGTTAGATTTGGATGTATAATTTTGGACCGCATCACTGAGGAGTGCACGACTGCACGTGATGAAATGCAGGCGATATAAAGGTGCCTATTATAATTATCGGTTTGTGAGACTTTGGTGAGTTGATCAATGTGTGGTGTGAAAGTCATTTGGAGATTGTGTGAAGAACCACGAGGCCACGCCAAAGTGGAAGGGAGAAGCGAGGGAAATTAGGGGAAACGGTAGGAAGGGAAAGATAATTATGGGATGAGTTGGAAAAGCTGAGGGACATGCTGGAGTAGTAACAACGTGAGACCAAAGAAGTGTGTTTTGAGTATAGTATGACGTTGGAAGAGATTGTCAGAATATGATGTAGTTAACAATGGATGGAAGAGTTAATTTTCCTGGGTGCGAAATTGTATATTGTGGTGTTTAAATCTGAGTCTCCATTAAATTTTGGTCTGGATGGTTTTCGGGTGGTTATGCGTCCGTGTTGAATTAGTGCTGAGTCAGTGTCCAGATGCATATGTTGTTTTCAGCGCCCGCAAAGACACCGTTAAATACTATTTCCTTTAGTTTTTATTATCGAATCAGTTATATTTATAAGTTTAATGTGATGTATGGTTTATGGTTAGCGAAGTAATTGTATTTTGTTTGTTACTTGAACGAAATAATTGGAATTAATAATGTGAGTGAGAGTTGGGAGCAATAAACATTGAAGAAATCGCAGATTAGTGAGTGTATTGTAAGAGGAAGTGACTGTGAAAGGATAGGTGAGCCAGTGTTTAATGTTGATCCAGCATGCGCACATCTATTGCCATCATAGTCGAATTGAATGTATCTTCATCAATCTATATTGAATGGTTGCAAATGGGTAGCAACAGAGCAGAGATTCACAGGTTTCTATCAATGGGTTTTCTCTAATTGATCCCCGTAATACCTTTAGGAGGAGGGGACTGAGACATGTGCTGGGAATATGCCCCAGGAAAATAAAAAATGGAGACTTTAAATTAAATAGAGAGTAATGATATAAATAGCCAGGAATGAGTGGCCAAAAACGATCCTCGGATCGTTCACTCTAGCGAAAGGAACAGAAGGAGCTCTATCGTCAGCCATCGCACGCTGACCTACGCGAAAAATACGGATTGTGGTTGTTGAGTGAGGTGAAGGAAAAGGAGCACTTATAAATTGAAGACTTTCATCTCTGAAAGTTTGGCACATATCGTGTTCAGTGAATTTCTCCTGTATCATCATAATAATAATTAATGACATAAAATATCCAACAGTCATACAAATCACTTAATTCTATATTTTGAGAATAATATAATTAAATAATAATAATAAAATAATATAATAATATAAAAATAATAATAATAATAATATATTATATAATATATAATATAATAATAATAAATAATATTAATAATTAAAATATATTAATATATTAAATTATAAATATAATAATTCAATATAATTAATTAAATAAATAAGTATAATATAAATATAATATAATTATCATTTATATATAATGAATAATAATACATATAATATTAATAAATTAAATAATAATAATTAAATTATATATAATAATAATTAAATAGCTACCTAATATAGGTTTCATTACAACAACAAGAAAGTAATTATATTATTATTATTATTATATATTATTATTAGTATATTATATTATTATTATTATTATATTATATATTATTATTTTAATTATTATGATTATTTCGTTTTTGCTTTTTTTATGTATTTTAACATATGTGATATATTGCATATTATATTATAATCATAGTAAATTAGTATTAATTAATTATTATATTATTTAATTATATTTATTATTTAATTATTATTAATTTAATTAATTATTTAATTATTATATATATATTATAATAATGAATATTATATATAATTTAATTATATATATTATTATTTAATAATATATTAATTTAATCTTATATATAATTATTAATATAGATTTATTATTATCTTGTAATTATAAATATATAAAAGTAATTTTAAATTATATATATAGTAGTATAATAATTTAAGTATAAATTCAGGGTGTGTCAAAGGAGGGATTTGATAATAAATATAGATTTTTTGCATTGGTATTTGTAACTTCGGTTTTAAGAGGTGATAATTAGTATAGCTCAGTCATAGCCTGTTTGTTTTGGTTATTATACCCCTAGTATATAATGTATAAAATTGGATAAGGTCCTCACCAGGGTTTAAGTCGTGGGCAATATTTGGTGTGGTGGGTTAGTGAAGATAATGGGCGCTGAGTAGAACGTCACTATAGTGAAGGTGGTAGGTGGGATATAATACTAACGTAAAAGCTGATCTAGGTTACAATTATATATCATTTAGACAGGTACATTAATGTGTAGTAGTGGATATATTAATGTTTATAAAATATATATTAGATAAGTATGATGATATTATTATAGTATATTAGGGATGTAAATCCGTAATACCAGAAAAGAGGTCTATGATATTACCGTATAAATAACAATACTCCAATTTTTAATGAGGTGCCGGATACCGAACCGATACTTAAAATTAATATTAATTAAATTACAGTCAAGTAATAGAGTAGAACATTTTGTTCTACTGTCATAGGTCAATACTCAGGATTGCATCCCTGTTACATCTATTAACAACTTCGGTGAAAGTGAAGACACAGTCACCTCAAAGTATATTTATATTTGTATAAATTAAAATAGTATCTTATAGGAATAATAAATGCACATATAATATTAATAACTTTTATTGTTTATGGTTGCTTAATATAAAAGTCCACTTCCGTTTTCCAATTAGTATTAACAAAGATAGTAATGAACTAGCTTTTACTGTTTCAATATCCTTAAAAGTCTTAAAATTCTTTAACTAATTAACTAGCATATAAATAGTATAAGAATAAAAAATAATGAAAGGAAAAAACTTAATCAAATTATCTGAGAAAGAAAAAATAAAATAAAAAAAACGGCTAAGATTAGTTTATTGAACATAAAAAATAAATTAAGGAATAATTAAATTGGTGTTAAATAAAGATAAGTTAGCAATAATTCCAAATTACTCAAAATTCAAAAATTCTCAATATATGGTAAGCTGCAAAAAAAATATTTCAGCTGTAATCCACTTATGTAATCTTGACGAGAAGTCACTTGTACCGTTTTAGGTAGGTGATTTACATTAGGGGTGTACCAAGAACTGAAATAATTGTTCGTAGTTCTGGTGGGAAAAACAGAATTGAAGCCACGAACTTCCCCCATAAAAAATAACTCAGGCGACGGAAACTAGAGAATGATTTCTAGTGAACTTTTACATTATAGATACATAAAAAGAAATTGTAAATTAAATAAAAAAGATTCTATATATAAATTTCAACTTTAACAATGATAGCATAGTTAGTATGTGATATCTATTAATTTGCGGAAAGAAAAAAATATCAGTCTTAAATAACCCTAACATTAAATACGTAAAATCGCTTCAAAAATATAAACTGCCATAAATCAGACTCGTTAAATTGCTATATAACTGTAAACTACTAATATTTAAAACGATTAAGTTATTTCTGAATGTGAATGGTCACAACTCAAAATCCGTTAATTGTCAATTATGAAACCAGTAAATGGTCACACCCGAAATCTATTGCGTGACAACTATCAAAATAGTAAACTGTCACACTTGAAGTCGATTGAGTGACAACTATCAAAATAGTAAACTGTCACACCTGAATTCCATATAACTCTAAATCTCGTATTATTGATATCAACTAACTTAGTAATTTAATTCAAAAAGTAAAAACCCAAACGCAAAAAAGTTTATCAAATAAAATAATCACCAATTTATCCGTTTATTTTATATACAAAACAATAAGTATTTAAATTTAACATATATAAACAATCCTCAAATTAATTAAAATACAAAAGCCCGTTTAATATATAAGCTTTCAATCAAATTAATCATCTCTAGGTTAGGTATGTTTCGTAACTGTCAAATCAAAAAATCATTTCACCTTAAGTACTAGTTTATATAAATTAATAACCAATTCAGAAACGTTATAACCGTCCAATGCTAATGCAATGTTTTAATTTTCGTAATATAACTGTCAAATGACAAGTTACTAATTTAATTCCAACCAATATAATTGTCAGATGCCAAAACAATGAATTTTTAATTTCAACTATTGCAACTGTCCGATACTAAAGTAATAACCAATTGCAAATATTATATCTGTCAAATATTAAAGCAGTAAACTGATCTCAAATACTATAACTGTCAGATGTTAAAGCAATAAACTAATTTCAAATGCTGTAACTGTCAAATACTAAAGCAATAATTTAAATTTCAACAAATATTATAACTGTCAAATAAAGCAAAAGTTTAAATTTCATAATTGTATAACTGTTTACACAAATTTTAAGGTTTGAAATAATTTCTTCATCGGACTTTCATAGATGATTATTAATATTCTAACTCCAATCAATATTAAAATATTATGCTCAGTTTCATTTTCTTATTAGGAATAGTAGCTGCTGAGTAACCGGATATTAAACATCATTTATATTTGGACATTTTACAATTTATGCACGCCAACTAATCACTTGTATATTTTTCTACAGTCACAGTGTTACTGTTGATACAGCAGAACTCAGCAGGAATGGATAATTATAAGTTCGTTAAGGCCTTAAACAAGGCTATTCAAGAAGGAATTATTATCGGATATGAAAAACAAAAAGTTTTGATTGTGCTGATTAAGAGGCACATAGTTGTGGTGAAAGAGCTCTCATAAATAGAGTAAATGTAAAAAATTTGTGAAACATGTAAAAAAAAACTTTGATCTTATAGCTAAAAATCATACGAATAAAGATTCAATGAATAATTAATCAACTGATTTCCTGAAAGTTAATTTTATTTTAAAAAATTTTTTCCATCAAAAAAGACTGCTAGTGATCGTTACGAATTATACTGTACAATAAGCAGTTAAAAACATTACGACCATTGGCAAGATTTTATGGCAAAAGAAGATGCTATATCTTATAATGTCGCTGTCACGCCCTGGATACAGTCATTGAAAATGTATATATAAATTGTATATTAATAATATAAATCATTTAAGTTACATAAAAATGACTGTGTTGTTCAAATGCAGTCCTCATTATTATTTATTAGCTGGTTCAATTTTTCTGATTTGTATAGGCACTGTTCTCTAGCATAATCCAAAACCTGAGCTTCATTAAGTCAGGGGTATCATTGGAGTGAAAATAAGGCCCGGGGCTTCATATTTTATCAGGGAGGTACCCACCTTATAAAGGGAGCTGTTCTTTCTTTCATGGAACCTGGAGCCTAGCAATGACTGGAGTTTTATGATATTGTTATGTGTTATATAATAAAATATTTTAAAATTTATCATATTTTAACATTATTATTTAACATAATTATTGTATAAATTATTTTCAAACTCTTGGTGAAATATTAGAATGGTTATAATCAGTGATATTAATTGTGTTACAGTAAGAACTGTGGATTATATAATTTAACCCTGAAAATTGTCAAATGATCATATGTTTAACAATATAATAGCTATAAAACTATTATAGCAATTATGATACATTCATAGTACATAAAAAGTAGATAAATTTGGAAAAGATAAATTCGTTTTATCTCTAACTTGGGTCGGAAAAACTTACCAAAATCAGTGATGAAGTGGAATTCCGTGTATACGTTGTTGTTACGTCATCTGCAGTTAAAACATCTTATCGTCACAGGTGTGTTGTAAATCTGAAAGGAATGAATTTAAATTCAAAATATAGTCAATGTTAAAATATAAAGTAAAAATATTAATTAATGTAAAAGTTATTTTCAATAATTGTTAAGATATTAAACGGGTTGTTACTAGAAAGAATGTTATGGATAAAATACTAATACTACTCGTGCATTTATAATAGTTATGACATAAAGTAAGAGGTTGTCCATAATAACAAACCGATGAGAAGATTCAAACACCAAAGGGCCCATCAACGAGATGAGAATAAGTTCCCCTCGTGGATGTCACATGATTAATACAAAAGTGATATGTTTAAAAAACCTGAATAAAATAAAAGCAACTTTGATAAAAGAAACTTATTATAAGATATATTGTAACAATTAATAATTATTATTAAGTAGGGAATGGATCGTTGGGTACGGAAATCCAGACAGTGAAAAACTATTTTCCGGAAGCAAATTGTGAACTGATCTTGGGCTGAGACCCAAGAAGAAGAACTAATTGTGGGCTGATACCAGCCTGAACTGATCTTGGGCTGAGACCCAAGAAGAAGAAACTGTGAATAATCTTGGACCTTGAAGATAACTTAAATTAATCTCCGGTTGAAAAGAACTTCAGTTATAATTAATTGTGAAGAAACTAATTTCCGGTCGAATATTGAGTTTGAAGAATCATAAACTTGGAAGAGACTAGATCTAAACAAACATTGACCGTCAGAACTTACCTTGTATTGAAGAACTGTCTTGAGTAGACCATAATAATATTGAAGCCGTTTCTCTGCCCTGAATTTTATTGCTACTGTATTGTCAATTTGGAAGAACAGGATATTATATAGAACATACTTTAAGAATACCCGAACAGTTTTTTATCATTTTGCGATCATCAAGATCTAGCATATAAATGATAAATCAGAAATAGTTGAGTGTGTTTCACAAACAAGACACCACACTTTTTGCTCGGTGTCAAATTAATTCCTAGTTTCTTGAACTATTTCAATGTTTAAAGCATTTATACAAGCATTTTCTAAGCTGTTGAGGGTAGATTATCTGTATTTATACTAATATTCTTATTTTGAACCAGCTAATACCCGCATTTTTATATCTTATCTTAAATGAGGGACCGTATTACATAGGACCCCTATATCTACCTGTCCTTAAATACCTTTTCTTCAACTTGTAAAGTATATATTTATTTAAATAATGTTTTCAGAAGGAGTTCTTATGGTTTTGTTTTCTTTTATTTTTCCCCTTAAAGTGTTCATTTTATTGCTTTTGCTTTTTTAATGCAAGAATCAACAACATCTGCATACACTACCATATAAAAAAATTGAGTAATATTAAAAGAGGATAAAGAGATCTTATAATATCTGGCGTCATTGCATGAATTCTTCACCTGAGTGTTACCGTGGATACTGCTCGGCTCTAATCTCAGGTCCCTGCACAATATAACCTTTCGTTTCTCACTTCTACGTAGAAAGTACGTGATACTATTCCTTGATTGTTGAGTATTCGTCACCTCCTCTAAGTACAGTTTATTTTTCATCTCATTAGAAGACAAGAGTTAACTCCTTGAAGGTAGTATTAAATATTATATTTCATTCATTATTCTTTAATATTTTCTACATATTCAGTTTCTTCAGAATATATATAGAGGGGAAATAATACAAATTCCAGTGGACGTTACTTACTCACTTACATAAATACACACATTTATAGTGTTAATTGGCGCCCGAACAGGACTGAGTGGTCATTATGGTTCGGAAGGTGGCGCGGCCTATGCAGGTGATTCTGTTCACGTAAGCCATCACCGCAATATTTGTCATCTTCGTAGCATGTTTTAATGTTTTCTCCGTTCCTAGGAGAAATAGAATAGTTCTTATTTGGGTTTCTTTGATTTAATTTAAAATATGGAACATTAATCTCATACTAAAAGAAACACCAAGTTTTGGATTTGGATTGGATCAAGTACATGAAGAAATGGTGGTACGTAGATAATCATATCCGTACCTAGTATATTATAATATTATTATCAGCTAAAATTGGATGTAATGGAGATCAACATCAATATCCCTTCAATGGAAACATGATAGGCGTACAGAAGGTGCCGCTGATGATATTCAAAGGAATATTGAAATATGCCTTCAGTATTACGGTTATTGCCCAGCTCCATAATGTTTATAAAGAGATATGTTGTCTACAGAAGTGTTATGAAAGGACTTTACACATTAAGTAGAAAGAAATGTTATAGTTCACCAGATCAAGAGAGTCATAACATTCCAGCTAGATTTGAAGCACATAGATAAAGTGAACACCACTTAAGTGGTGGAAGCACAATCCTCTGTAGTCCGTGGACTATCCTTTGATTCAGCTAGATGATAATTATAGTAAAACTCCCATTTTGCAGCAGCATGAGTTCGTAGATAGAAATACTAACCAAATGGTGAATAGAAATGAACCACCATTAGGTTCACAGAGTTATACTAATCTTCTTAGACCAGAGGATATAAGAGACAATCAGTTTCTTCATAATCCTTCTGTAGGACAATCTAATGTTCAGTATCGTAGTTATAGTAATCCTTCATTTGGAGGGCATGTTCCCTCCGGATCTTTAAATAATGGTGCTTATACCAGAAATCCTAACATTGAACCACATAACTTAACTCAACCTAACCTGGGTTATGCTTATGGTGGTCTACCTCAGTATCAACATAGGCCATTATTGCAGCCTCAGCCTCCGCCTCAACCGCCGCTTCCTAATATGTCTTTACCAAATCAGACCTATTCAAGATCTAGTGGACCTGAAGTTCCTTTATATACAGGTCAGCAAATTAAGAATCATTTGGATATGCTTACAGAAGCCATTTATTTGCTGTCTCAACTTCTCAAGAATAGTCAACGCTTGAAAGTTGTAGACCCCGGCAAATATAAATATGAGGCCGATCAAGACCTTATAATGTATTTGGGTGATTTTGAGGCTTATTGCAGCCTACATTACCCAAATTCGCCTCATCAATGGTTGAGACTCTTAGGTCGTCAATTGGAGGGCAGTTTCTTACAGTTATATCAACTATTAGTCAAGGATGATAGAAATTACTTCTCAGTCAGAGATGCACTAATCAAATGGATTTAAGACTGAGGAAAATACGTAAGAAAAGAGGACCAACTCAGAAGTATCCTTCTGCAAGACAGAAGTCGTGGTGAATTGCCATCAAAAATGTTCCGCACTCTTGATTAGAACGCCTATAAGCTTCGCAACGAACCTATAAAGATTTAGATATGGATGCGCAAGAATCTTACGCACTGGCCTTTTTGTGTAGTTTGCCTGCCTCATATCGACAAATGTACAGCAATTTCTTAAAATGCCAGGAGCTGAATAGAATAATAAGAGTACCGTGGGAAGACGCTAGTGAATTCCCAGAATCTTTTGGAAGAAAAATCAAAATAAGTTCCATCATATCCTTCTCAAAAATCCAAAATCAGCCGTTTGGTGAATAAATCATTCAGAATAATAATGAAAGATGATCTAAATGAAACTATTGACTCTGTTATTAAATATAGAGGCAGTGTAATCACTAAAAATCCCTTAAAAGTCGGAAACCGAGCGTGTAAATAAATCCTATCAAAATCGTCCTAAGGCCAATAATCGCAGCCCAGTTAACAAACCTTCAGGTAGTAAATACTACAGAGATACTCGCCGCAGTCCTCCACCTAAGTATGACCAACATCATGGTCGTGCAACTAATAATTCAAACACGAATTCAAGTCCTACTGGTGAGGATAAAAAGAAATTAATCTGCGAGTACTGTGAAAAACGGGGTCATAGAATGAGAGAATGCTACAAATACTTAGGTATTTGTAGCTATTGTAAAAAGAAGGGACACATACGGGCAGAATGTAATTCATATAATTCTGTTCCATCGTATTCTCAGAAAAATCCGAATACTAGTAGGGTTAGGTGTCCTTTTTGTCAGAACCCACATGCAGGCATAAATTGTCCTTACAGGACTCCTCCTCGAAACAATAATTTCTCCTAGGAGGGATGGTGGACCACCAAAAATCGTTGAGTGTGATTCACCGAATTCACCTCGTGGACCGCCCAGGAAACCCTATTCTGGAGTAGTTAGGAAAGTAGTTCCGCAGACGCAGGAGGAACATCCTGAGCATTTGTCTAAACGATCGGAAGAACCTCAACCACAGAGGAAATATTTAAATCCTTGTGAACATTGTCTTAAGTCACATTACGAGGGCCACTGTCATGGCGTCAAGGAAAAGTCTGATCGTTCTCGCCGAGTGATCATTAAAAATCCTTCTCACAGTTACCCCCAATCTTCCACAGAAAGTGAGTCGCCAGTGGAGATCAAGCTTAATTCAGAATGACTCTCAGGACCTGTTGAAATATACGGATCAAGATGGATGATGGGATGACCATGGGATAACCTATAATTTTATGATACGGGGAACCTGATCATGTGAAACCGCTTAATGGTTTCCGCAATGCACTGTTTGTTTTGGAATGAATTTGAGAGTAACTCCTACACAGGACATGATTTGTCTCGTGGACAGTGGGGCTGGGGTAAACCCTAGTTAGCTCTGAAGTATTCCTTTGTAATGGGGAAGAGAACTAGGAGAGATACTACCTATTAGTCCCAGCAAAAGCGGTGGGGGGTCAAAGGCCAGTAAGTGGGCTTTGCTAATAAGCAGGATTTCCGATTATCACCAATATAGGTGACATACTAAAAGTTAAAATAAATTCATCGGGATTCTCACCTAGACTAAGGGTTATTCTGGACCTTTGTTTAGTTATTGTCGTCCGCCACATCAGTCAGTGAGGACTATACAAGATTTAGGCTCGAGAGATGAAAAAGTGCGCTCCGAGAAAACCATCTATTACCGGATATGGCCTGACACCAATTGATTTACCTTGAGGGGAAGAAAATAATCGTGGTTGCAGATGGAATGAAACTTTCTTCTGATTCGTCGTTGCCTGTGTATACAATACCCGTTCGGAACATATCCATTGTAAATACAAATGTCAATGATACGGATATCATGTATGATCAACGTCATGATCGTACACTTAGGTTTATTTTAAAAGGTTTGAGTAGCCCAAGTCATCAAGTCAATTGGAACTTAGTGAACAAACAATATAGAATGTACCACAATCAGATTGTTTTTGAAAATGGAATTTTATACTATAAAACCAAAAGCAATACTTTGTTGTATCTGGTCTCTTTAGATTTTCTAATGCATATTGTCTTGAATCTTCATAGTTCATGCGCTCACATAGGTAGAAACAAATTGGTGCAGTTGGTATATAAACAGTTCTGGCACCCTAGAGTTAACCACGTCATTTCAGATGTGGTTCGTTGTTGCCCAATTTGGCAGAAGCAAAAGACCTTTTCATCGAATGTTACTCCCCCAATGTTAAAAGTTCTTGCAAACTCTCCATTTGACTTGTGCGCAATGGATTTGTTGCAGTTCCCTAAAACTTTTAAGGGGAATAAATATTGTGTCGTATTCATCGACCATTTTACCAAGTGGGTCGCTGTTGTCCCAGTGGCAGATAAGGCCAGTCAGACAGTATCCCAGAAATTGAAACACCAAATTCTTCCTTTCTTACCCAAAGTGCCAAATTGGATTCTCACTGATAATGGCACTGAGTTCACCTCACATGTTTTTCAACAAGTACTACAGGATCACAATATTAAACATATTCGTACGTCACCACTTCATCCTTCTAGTAATGGGGTGTGTGAACGTTTTAATCGCAGTCTCATTCAAATATTGAAGTGCTTGGTTCTGGAGCAACCTGCAAATTGGGACGAGGGATTGGCATCTTCAATCCTAATTTATAATAACACTTGTCATAGTTCTTTGGGGATATCACCTTCTGATTTTTTACTACAAAAGTCCCATGTTCCAATACATACTTACCCTCAATACTGGAAAGAGGGTAGTATTAACTTTAAGCCCTTTAAAAAGGGTCAAAAGGTTGCTCGGAAAGTCATCAGAACCGGTCCCAGTACTACCATGAAGTTTCAAAGTCGATGGGAGGGACCATTCATAGTTGAAGAGGTAAATCGTAACCGTGTTACCTATACGATTAGGCGAGCTAATAAACCTTCTGATCGTCTACAGAAGGTCCACTTTTCTCATCTGAGGGGGTGGATTGACATCCCAAATTATTTAAGAAGGTATCTTTCCCGGAACAAGGAAGTCAGTGAGATGTTCTTTTCTGAAGAAGACGAGTTAGTGGAGGAGGAAGAGAACGATCCGGGTTTGTCGGATCATAATTCCGAGGCTAGTGATGGAGCAGGTGAGATCGGGGAAACATTATCTGAGGTTCCTCTATTCGATAATAGCTTTGACCACATTGAAGAGGAAGATGCAGACTTTGAAGGATTTTTATCTTTCAATCCCATAGCTTTGGATGTTTTTTCCAAACTCCCAGACTTAACTACTAGGATTATGCAGCTGCAAATGGATGAAAGTGAAAGAGTGGGTCTCCCCACTGAATTGTTTCCTTGCTCGTCACCTGGTTCTGTTAGACCTCACTCACCTATTGTGAGGTTTTCATCACCTATAGCGGAAATTCATTCCGAATCTACTGATTCCTTTGTTAATTCAGGGAGTCCTGAAAAGTCTGGAGAGTCGTCGTTCGGTAGTGCTCATACACCTATGTCGGATGCTGGAGCATCCGATGAGTTGGTGTTCACTGGTGAAGAGGAAATTCTAAGCCCTTTTACGCCCTCATTAGATTTTCATGATTTATATGCTCATGAGTACCCTGTGCAGTTCCAATACCCCTCTGTTCTTACTTCTTCTTTTGCAGATCCTAATGACGGAGTTACGGCATCACTCCCGCCATTAGTAATGGAGGATATTAATAAAACTTATTCTGTAGAGCCGAACAATGTATCCTTCAATCAGTCCTATTTTCGAGATCGACCAAGTTCAAATTGGTCTATGACTTCAGAAAGTAATAATCCTGCTGAACCAGAAGTTTCTTTGGTTCAGTCCGGAGACATAGAGAATGGTTCGTGGAATTTTGGAAGTTCTAGTTCTTCATGTGACACTGAATTTTATGGTTTTGGACCTACTGTTTGGGAAACAATGATGGGCCCACCTCTTGCTGAAGGATTGTCCACTTCTCCACCGGTGGATTTTGTGCCACCATCTTTGCAGGTTGTTGGCGAAGTGTTTGGAAACCCTGAAAATGTGCAGTTGGATGATAGCAATTTGGCTCTTTTACCATTAAGTCAAGAGGATATAGAGTATATTCAGAGACGTCCTTTTACCAGACGTTTGGGGCCAGTTATTGACTTCCCTCATGTGATGTCAATGCCGTTGGAATATGGGCGTCAGCGAAGACGTTCATCTCTTCTATGAAGACTGTTGTAAATACAGGAATTTTGATTTTTTTTTATGAATTAAATTGTAGTTGAAAATTTTTATTTTGGTTATGGTTATTATCCTTATAAAATTGTAGTTAATAAAAATTATATTGGTTATGGTTATTATTCTTATTTTTATGGTTATTATCCTTATTTTTTGATTTTATTCATGTTTTCTTTTCAAGGAAGCTTACGCTTAATAAAACAAAGTTTTTGGTCTTGGTTACTATCCTTATTTGTGTTCTCAATTCATGTAAACAAACAAATGCTTGAACTTGTTGTATGGTTTTCTTGGCTAATTAATGCTAGCTTGACTCATTAAATCATTAAAGTATTTTTTCATTAAAATATATGAATTTAAGTTCATAAGCTGACATGTTTGGTAGTGGTTGTTGACTTAAAAAGTTATACTAATAAGTTGCAAAATAATAGAAAATTGCATGAATTACAAGATATTTAATGCTCTAAAAAAAATTAATGAAAAAAGAATTTTCATGCATATGTTATCTCGAATGCTCAGTTAGGTAATTTAAAATACTCTGGCATCATATACTTGAATTATCATTTTAGTGTATTGCTTTCATAATAAGAGTCATGATTTTCAGTTTAGAGGTTGTAAATAATTTCGTCATTGACTCTTCATGGATGATTATTAAAATTTTGGAATTCAAATTAATATAGAATAGATGATTAGATTTTCATTTTCATATTAGGATTAATTGATGCCGAGTATAAATTTTTTATATATAACAATTACATTTATGCACTCAACTAATCACTGTAATTTTCTCCTTCCTTCTTCAGGTATTGTACTTATAGAGTGAGCAGAGAGGTTTAAAGAAATATAATAAGTAAAAATTTTATTAAAATTCAAGAATAAAAATATAAATGCCTCTCTTGTTAGCTGCCGGTGCCTCTGCCGCCGCTCTGTTTTATCATGAGAAAGCAATTTTGAGAAAAAAATATAAGATCTATACTCGAGTAAATTTCCAATCAGGACGGAAGTTATCTGAATGTCCCTCAGTCATTGAATCTTTCATGACTCCAGATGTGGATTATGTCATTGTGTGGGCTTTGACTCCCATAGCCTGGCAACCCACACACTTGACGAATACAGACCAGAAAACGGTTAAAGTGTTTAAACCAGTACCAGACTTCAGCATCGAGGAAGTACCTGCAGTGATGAAAAATATCACAGACATAGTAAAAAAGGTCAACCCAAGAGCTAGAATTTTTCTCATGATCCCTCCTGTCCAAGATCTTCATTCGTTTAATCAGGGGAGAATAAGAGACGCTTGGGGCAATTTGTTTACTAATTATGTTAATGATGATCCCGAACTGGATCCAAAAAGAATGCGAGCTCATTCTATTCACAGTCACCAACAATTTGAAAAGCTTGCAACGTCTCAATACATCTGGCCTTTTAAAAATGTGTTAATGGGAACTGAAGTCTTAGATTTTTATTACAAAAAGAACCATCCTACTATGGAATTGAAAGATACACCACACAGAAAATACCTTAATTCAGAACAAATGAAGTTGAATTCCCCATTAATGTTGGATGGATTACATCCAAATATAAAATTTCTGGAATCTTTAATGAATAAATATAGTCGTAGTTTTTAATAGATAAAACCCAAAGGCATCATAGTTTAACCAGAGTAGATGAGAGATTGGGTACAAGACCCCGACGACTGATGAATCGCTCAGACGAAAATACGGATCGTCAAGAGATCCCAACCATTGATAATTTGTCAACCCCATCTACATCTTCGACTTATCAGTTGGAGAATGTTAGCTCTGGGACGACATCAGGTTTGAATGATTATGCAACATACTCAGGTTATTATCAAGGTGATTATGCAATAGGTAATTCATATCCCTCTGGTCCAACATCGGTGCCTTCCTGGGCTTCTACTCCTCTTCCTTTGCAAATGCAATCGAATCTTAATTATGCTGTGGCCGCTGATTCGGTACCACAAGCTTCGGTTGTATCTTCTTATGTTCCTTCGATGTCCCATGCTTATCCTCGTGTACCTTCTTCATCTGTTCCCGGTACTGATGTCTTGGATCCAAATGTAAAAAGGGTTCAACTACTGGTCACTACACAGGCTATGAAACAAATGAATTGGATGCAGATGTCCAGGGCTCAACGAGACCTAGCCAAACAGCAGTGGTTTCGTATTATACAAGATGAAGATCAATTGATGGAAGATGCTATATCTTATAATGTTGTTCCTCGATAAAGCATAATTAAACCAATTTATTATATTGTATATTAATTAATTAAACCAATTTATTATATTGTATATTAATCAAATAAATCATTGTTACCATTATATGACTGTGTTGTTCAAATGTAGTCATCATTATTATTTATTAGCTGGTTCAGATTTTTTTTCTTAAACATAGTCATTGTGCTCCAGCATTATCCTACCACCCTTTCATAGTCAGGGTATTCATGGGTGAAAATTAAGGGAGGGGCTCAATTTTATCAGGGAGGAATATAAAGGGAGCTGTTCTATCTTTCATGGAACCTGGAGCCTAATGCTGGAGTTTTATGTATATTATATTATATGTATATTATAATTTTTATGATCATGGTTTTCATTATAGAAAGAAATATAGGAAATTACTTATACACTCACAATATGTCTTGCAGAAGTTCTATTTCTCCAATAAGAAGTATCAAACATCGAAAATCAACAGATGAGATTGTTCCCCTCGTGGATGTTTATATTAATACAAAAGGGTATGTTAAAACCTAATTCAAATAAAAGAAATTGATTAAACTAGATAAAAATCATTATAACTAAAAATGTTTATTATTAATAGGGAACAATTGTGGGGCTGATACCAGCCTTGAGCAAATCTTGTACTTACAAGCTGAAGAAGAACAAAGCCTGTTTTGAGAAACAGCATTAACTAATCGTGGGATTTGATTGAAGTAATTGTACAAACTGAAACTGAATTCAAATCTACTGATTCTACTGATGATAATCACGGTCATAGATATACTCTACTCTAATATAGTATATGCTCTCGTCATTTTGGAATTGTCACTTATATCATCGACTTGGAAAGTTACATCTGTTTTACACTTCATCATACCTGAAAAAGAAAAAGAGATAAAGAGATTGTTCTGCATGAGAATTTCTACAGAGACGAATAAATATAGAACTTACTGAAAATAGCCGAAGTTTTCATTTGGAAGCAGGATATATATATCAAAGATAAGTATAGCGATTGTTGAGTGTAATTCACAAACACGACACCACACTTTTGCTCGGTGTCAAATTAATTCCTAGTCTATAAACTAATTCATAGTTTATAGTTTATACAGCATTTTAGCTGTGGGGGGATTTCTGGATTTCTGATTTATTCTTGTTTTGGAACCAGCTAATAACCAGCATTTATATCTTCTCTTAAATAGGGACATTTTCATGACCCCTTTCCTCTGTCCTTAAACCTTGCTTCACAGTAAAGTTATTTTTATAATAATCTTTTCATTATCCCGGAGTTTATTTTCTTTATTATTAATATTTATTATTTTTATATTAAAATAGGGGCCAGTTCCTTAAACCTTTTTCACAGTAAAGTTATTGTTATAATAATCTTTTCCTTATCCCGGAGTTTATTTTCTTTATTATTAATATTTATTATTTTTATATTAAATCATTAAATATATTCTGATCTACCTGAACTACTATAAACAATTTATGAGTGTATTAAGAGAGTAAAACAAAGAGATCTTATACAATCTGGCGTCATTGATGAATTCTTCACCCTGAGGTTACGTGGCTGCTCGCTCTAATCCTCAGGTCCTGCACAAATACCTTTCGTTTCCATGAAAGCCTGATACTTGGCTGATTGTCCGACGTCCTCCTCTAGTACAAGTTTGTTCATCATCATTAGAAGACAAGATTTAACTCCTTGAAGGTAGTCGTAAATATTATTGTTTATTTATTCATTCATTAATTTTTTCTAATATTCATTTTTCTTCAGAAATATATATTGAGGGGAATAACGCAATTCCGTGGACGTTACTTCCCCTTACATATATATATATATATATTTCCCCCAAAAATCTTTTCCTTCAGTTTCCGGAAAATGGGGATTGACTGTTATAGGCCTTTGTGTGTTTGAGGTAACGCAATCAGACTCAAATTCAGAAAATTTTTATTTTGAGAATACAATTTACACCGCAGTGTAGAGTGCCTAAAAAAAATTAAATAGAAAAAAAAAATTAACATAAGAAATTCACTAATGGGCAAATAGTTCAAGAAATATGAATACAAAAATAAATAAAACTCTGATCAGTAAAATCTCACACAAATTCTTTAACAGTGCTTCAAAAATATAGTTTAAGTCTCTAGTCATTACAGCAATCACAAGTTAATAAGAACTAATAAGAGATTTATAAAATAACCATTAAAATGGCTCCTCAAAAACTTTTGTTCTAAAATCATTTTGTCCCAAAACCATATTTCAAAATTAATGCTTTCGATATCAAAAATCTAAGTTAAACAAGCTTCCAAAATTTATCAAGAGATGAATCAAAGATATTCAAAAATAACTACTAAATTTTAAATGAAAAAGGTTTTACATCACAGTCCCAACAAGGGTTCAGTGTTATTCTTTCAAAAATAAAGAAAAATTAAAAAACATAAAAACATCAAAACCAAAACGCTGTCTGATTTACTGCAACAGAAACATCTTCAAAACTTTAAGTTTATCCCCTTGATAAACTGATATTAATCTCCCTAAAAATATAAAAAAAATTAAAAATGGTGCCTCTCTTATTAGGCCCATAACAAAAATCAAAATTGACAAAAATCACTTTCAAATTATGCAAAAAAATTTAAATTAACTTTCTATTTCTCTATAAACCACTTTCACAAACTGTGGGACCTTGAAAGCTTCTTACAGATATAAATCCTTTAAAACCAGATACACCCACAAAATTTTATAAGTGAAGTTTTACCTACAAACATGTTTAGAATCAAAAACAGTCCCACCCTTTAAAAAAATTACTTTTAATGAAAAACATAAGACCCCATTAAAGATTATAAAAATAACAAAAACAAAAATCACCCATTTAAATATAACTGATATTACCAAGTTAAGAATACTAAAAAGAAAAAAAATTAAATGTTTGCCCAGTGATAAATGCTATAAAAGGATTGTAAATGCATAGTTCGCTCCAGATAAAAAAAAATATAAATTTTAAGAAAAAGAAAAATGCTTGATGCACTAAAAATTTAAAGGTGGGCAAGTAATATAAATTAAAACTCTTTTGACTAAATATTGTATAAAAATAGTTTAGAGGCATATTAAACAATAAATAAATTTCACCTCTTAAGCCAAATTACATACAAATAATGTAGAAGGATACCAAACTGTAAATAAATTACACCTCCTATGATTTATTTATGAAAATGTTATATAAAATTCAGCTTGTAATAAAATTGAGGTGTAAACACAAAATTTCATAACTTTCATGGGGAGTATCAAATAAGAGTTTTACAAGACACAAACAAAAAAAGTTTTCTGCAAAAGCCACTTAGGAAATTAGATTTTAGATTTTAAATTTTATTTAAAAAAAAAACAAAGTCTAAAAAAAAGAAACAAATTCTCGACTAGATAGGCTTAGAATGGTAAGCATATTTAGAAAAGTTGAAAAATTAATTAAAAAAACATTTACTGATGAACATAAGGGCAAAGGGAGTTTATCTTTAAATTTACACTAATTCCCAAATTTTATTTTCAAATCAAAGATA
Source organism: Trachelipus rathkii (assembly GCA_015478945.1). NCBI lineage: Eukaryota > Metazoa > Arthropoda > Malacostraca > Isopoda > Trachelipodidae > Trachelipus > Trachelipus rathkii. The sequence goes on from JABUQX010022283.1 coordinate 103,085, forward strand.
TAAATCTAAATTTAAACTGTGGCCAACTTATTTCATCAAAACTTAGTGTTCCATTTTACACTCCATTCAATTTAATCTCTAAATTCAAAGTGCATGAAAAAAACTTAAATCTCTAAGATATATAGATATTGAAACCCTCTGAAATGATGAAAAAAAAATTATATATATAGGGCCTATATACAAAAAAAAATAATGTCTGACTTTGGCTAAGGGAGATTTTCCAACTTATCTTTAGTTTGCCAAAACAAATTTACTATAACAAAGGTAGCTAAATGAAATTTCCAAAAAGAATATACTATTTCTCAGAAATGAAAACTGTAAAACTAACTAGAGAAAATGAGATTTTCAAAAGCACATTGCCTAATTTATCTTATAAATTTAGTTCTTATAAATTGATGAAAAACCTTGGCGTTTCAAGGCTTTATTATAATTTTTTTAATTTATTAAACTTATAAAAGGTTGGTGGGCGCGAGCGGGCGTGCGGTGGGGTGAGTGGAGAGAGAGAGGAGAAAATGAAAAGAAAAATGCTATGCAGGAAGTTAGGCCTTGGAATGATGATTATTTAGATCTTATATGTTAAATGAAAAACCCAAAAGAATTCGCAAAGTCCTCAAGAAGAGAAAAAAAAAAATCTCAGAGGGGTGTGTGGTAAAACAGTTTTTCACCTTCAAATAAACCTTCTGATAAAGTTTATTTCAAAGTGTACAAAAAAACTACAAGACATTCAACAAAGTTACTAGATTGGAAGGGGGTGAGCGACAAAAAATATTTCACCTTCAAATAAGCTTTTTTGGTAAAGCCTATTTCAAAGTGTAAAGCAATATTTAAAACTACAAAACCTAAACTTTGTTAATATATATATAACGTCCTGCAGCCTATTTTCTCAGACCCATATTATTATTTTTGTAACCTCTATTATTAATTTTATTATTATTATTATTGTATTATTATTATTATTATTATTATTATTATTATTATTATTATTATTATTATTATTATTATTATTATTATTATTATTCAAAGAAAACCTAAAAACTCTTTCTATTTATTTCCTAATTTCCAGGAAGGAGTGCCCATCATATCTATGCAGTATTTTGGGTGCGGAGGTGATAGTTTTATAAATTCAAGGAGAGCAAGATAGGAAATCTATGTTTACTCTCATTAGGCCTACACTTACAAGGTAGGGCAGTTTTAAGCCTCAACAAAAAAAAGTTCCCAAGCTTAGATTGGGCTTTTCAAAAACTTCAAAATCCTTAAAATTATTATGAAATAAAAGTAAAAATAAAAATGGGAAATGATTTAAAAACTTACCAAGAACATTCACTGTTTGAGCACAAGCTAAGAACACACCGGCTAGGGTCATTTGCGAAAGTAAAATGATTTATTCCTCGTGTACAGCCGGGGTGAAGGGGGAGAGAAATGGGGGATTATATCAACGTGGTCCCGAGGGGGGGGGGGGAAGGAGGATTTATATTCTGTTTTTGGAAGATACACAAAGATGCTATTACTCTCCAAAAACTGATGGCAATTTCTTTTGTAAGCTTTTCGTTGATGTAAACAGTTTAGAGGGTGTTAAATGAAAGGTTTATACATAGAGCTTTTAGGAGATATTAAAAAAATTGTTGATAAAAGCAGAAATTAAAATTTAGGAATAAAAATATAAAAATTCATTTGTTGGCAACTCTGATAAATTTATTTTGCAGTAAAGAAGAGGGAAGACAAATTAAGCGTGGGGGTGGAGTATTTTATCAGCGGTGGGTGTTCCCGAGTCGTCCAAGGTGTATGGGGGAGAGGGGTTTGAGGGAGATCGCGTGATGCTTCATCGACGAATGAGAAAATAAAAATAAAAAAATAAAAATTAAAGTTATTTTTATTTTTATATATATAATTTTTTTTTAAAAAAAATTGGGAAAGAAAGAAAAAAAAATTTATGCTAAGAAAGCATACTCCATGATTTCTTTTAAAAATCTATACAAAAATTCTTTTTGGTATATATATATATATATATAGGGGCTGAGGGCGGGGGGGGGGCGGGCGCGGGGGGGGGCCGGGGGCGGGGGCGGGGGCGCGGGGGGGTATAATATATATAATTATATATTTATATTATATAATATATATATATATATATATATATATATATATATATATATATATATATATATATATATATATATATATATCTATATATATTATAATAATATATATATAATATTTTCGCCCAAAAGATTTCTGCTTGTGCTTGTGGGCGATGTTTTAGGTAAAAGCCTTGGGATAATAAATCGCTATCTGCTGCTACTTTTTATTGTACAAGTAAATAATTTCAAACAAGTTTCAATAGTATTTTCCACTCTTAAATACCCGCGTAGTTGCCGAAAAAACACACAAAATAAAAAAAAATAAATTAAATTGAATTTCAAATAGAAAAAGTATCAAATTAAATTTTAACATTTTGTAACTCAAATTATTAAATATAATGACCACTGTTAAGTTTGAACAAAAGCTCTCAAAGAACCTTCTAAAATCTCAAGTTAAAAACTAGTGTCTTTTATTGAAGAAGAAATTCATAAATTACAAATAAAAGTTAAATCAGATTTTTTTATAAAGATGACACTTAGAGTTGAAATTTAAAAATGAAAAATAAAAATCTTTTCTTGGTCCAAATGAAAAATTAAAAATGAGTTTAGTAACAACAAATAAAAAAAAATTTGGAGCCAAGAAACTTTAAAAATTATTTTTATTTTTCAAAAATAAATTGTAAGTTGAGAATGTTCTGGTAGTTGAAGTGTAGTGTAGATGGGAGTGTATGTTATATTATATGTTTAAAATTTGATTCCAATAGCGAGGGGTATGTTCTAATCCCGAGGGTGGAGAGCTTAAAAAAATGACAAAAATAAAAAAAAAAACGGGAGGAACTTAGCGTAATATTCTTTAAAGGTGAAGTGGAAGAAAAAAAAAAGTGCAAAAATTTAATAAAATATGAAACTATAATATACAAACAAAGTCCAGGAACTAGTGCGAAAATTCTCATTATTATTATTATTATTATTACTATTTTTTTTTGTTCTTATCATTCTTTATTTAGTAGCACTACCATCATTTTTATTATTATTTTTTTTTTTTTTTTTATTATTAAATGTGGTTCTTATGACTATTTTATTAAAAACAAAAAAAAAAAAAACAGGAAATATTTCACCAAAAACTTTACCTTGAAATGATGGAATTAGGTAAGGATCACAAGTGAAAGAAAATATAAATAAAAAAATCGAACGCGAATCTGAAGCGAAAATAATTTATATTTTCTTTGGAGTATGAAAAATGAGTTTATTGAAAAAAAAAAAACTTTGCTGGGGGTAACACAAGGAAAAGAAAGCATTATTAAATCAAATCTCGTTGTTTTAATAAAAATAAACAAAAGGAAATAAAACTTGGAAATTACAATAAAAGATAAAAAAAGGAAAAATCGAGTGAAACTTAAATATTATTTTGTGGACGAATTTTAAAATCAAAATAATTATTACGACCGAGTGTAAAAGTTTTCTTGTCGTGTGGAAAAATGAATTTATAAAAACCAAAAAGATTCAAAACTTACCAGATCACAAACTGAGGACGAAGAAAAATAGACTTGTCAGTATAACATCAGGATCAGAATACATTTTTAGAATGAACCAGAGCATTCTTATAGGTGAAAAAAAGGGGGAAAGAGGGGAGACTGATTGTGGTTAGTTTCAAAAATGATACTGGAGTTTATTGAGTAAATATGATAGGAAGAAAGTAAATAATTAAATTAAATACAAAAAAAAGGACTTTGGAGATAAAGATTTTGGAGCTACGTGAGGAAAAGAGAATATTTTATCTGAAAAGATAAAATCGATAATGAAGAAGAAAATGGTTATATCAAATTTTGTTGTTCAAACAGACTTTTACAGATAAGTCCTGTGAAATATATAGTATAATATATTATTATATATAATATAATATATAAATATAGTATAATAATAGTATAATAATATATAAAAAAATATATATATAGGTGCTAGAGCAGCGTTTATATAAAGTATGACATATATATATATACATAGGATATTATACTATACTCAAGGTATAGACTAAAAATGTATCATGTAGTATATATATAAACGCCGATGGCGCAGGAGGTTGAGTTCCACCGCCTCCAGAATTCGACGACGAGGAACGCTGGTTCAAATGGCCTTCGCCGTAGCAGCTTGGGTTCTTATCCATACCTGGGGCAAGAATTAAAACTTGACTTGCAAAACACGAAGGTGGCGCTGGTTTGGGATAGCCGGCCTTAAAGTTCGATTTCCTGTGGTACCCCCGTGTTACCCTCTGAGGATAAAGCAGCGTTAAAAGGATAGTTTTATATATATAATATATATAAAATATATATTATATATATATATAAGGCTCACACAATATTTGAAATATATATATAGATTACTTATATATATAGGCTATGTATATATATATATATATATACCTGAACCCAATATCGATATATATATATATAGTATGAGTATATATATATATATAGATACATCCTGAATAAACGGTATAGGAAAATAAAAAAATGGCACACTCCGACTAATATGTGTCGCCATAATATACTCAGTTCCACTAAGCATAACAAATTAACAAATATATATATATATTATATATATATGAACCCATAGCCTATATATAAATATATTAATAAGTATACTAAGTATAATATTAAGTAAGTATATATATTAAATAAAAGAATATATATAAATATATATAATATAGGTAATTAGTATATATATATATATAGTAGAATATATATTATATATATACCGGTATATATAATATATATATATATATATATATATATGAGTATAGATTATATAATAATATATAATTAATAAAATTAATTAATAATAAATATAATATATATTATAATATATAGTATAGAATATATATATATATAAGTAGAATATTAATATATTATATATATATATATATATAGAAAAAAGTCTCTATATCTTCATGAGCTGGCCGCCTCGTTCTAACCACTCGATTTGGCGTCCTTTGCGCCTATGGCCCCATACTAAAATCGAATTAACGTTGAGGGCGCAAAGGCGCATAGGATGCAACAATTTTTAAAAAAGGCGGAATAAGCATAGGCGCCCACAGCCAATTCTCTGCGCCTATAGCGGCGCTTATGAACAGGAACAAAGCATTGGTATTTTTACCCTTAAAAGTGTGAGACATAGTAGAGTTG
>JABUQX010022284.1:15000-17500 GCA_015478945.1 Trachelipus rathkii
AGATAGATAGATAGATAGATAGATAGATAGATAAATAGATAGATAGATAGATAGATAGATAGATAGATAGATAGATAGATAGATAGATAGATAGATAGATAGATAGATATAAATTAATTAGAGTGAGACATGATAGATAGATAGATAGATAGATAGATAGATAGATAGATAGATAGATAGATAGAGATTGATAGATAGATAGATAGATAGATAGATAGATAGATTGATATAGATAGATAGATAGATAGATAGATAGATGGATAGTATAGATAGAATAGATAGGGAGATAGATGAGAGAGATAGAATATAAACATAAATATATAGATATTATAGATGGAGGTAGAGATAGAATAGAAAATTGATAGATAGATTGAAAGAAGATAGTTAGATAGAAAGAAAGATTGTAGACAGATATAATATCTATATTTTATACATTTATTTGCAAGATAGATTAAATAGAAATAGAATAAATCGATAGATATGATTAAATCATAATGATAAAAAAGATAGATTAGATAAAGTGACTAGATAGATAGAATAGATAGATAGATAGATAGATAGATAGATAGATAGATAGATAGATGGATAGATAGAGAGAGAGAAAAAAAGTAATTTTAAAATAAACAAATAAAAATTAGAAAATAGTGGATTCATTAACGCTTCACAAAAGATATAATTTTGTAGAACAACTTTTGATAATAATAAGTGTAATAATACAAAATGCCTGAAGATACGTAAAGCCTGGTCTCAATAAATATAACAAAAATTCTATAAAAAGTATATAAGCTTAATTATATACATACAAACAAATAAATTTTTTTTTTAAAATAAAAATTGCTAATAAATAATTATTGTTAAAAGATTTTTTTAATACTTAAAAGCAAATTCTATTAAAATTAAATGGTTAAAATTGTACAGTAAATAAAAAAAAAAAGAAAATAAAATATTAAAAATCAAAATTAGAATTTAAAACATTGAGGTAAAGACAGATTCCTTTTCCTGATATTACTAATTTCTTCTAATTAAGGCATTGTAATCTTATATCTCTAATTAAACCGATATATGATATAATATATATATATATATATATATATATATATATATATATATATATATATATAATATATATATATATATATATAATAATTATATAATTCATTCTTAATCTTAAACTCCCAGAAAAAATTTTCGAGGCCATACGGCCTTTTATATAAATAATATATATTGTTATATATTATATATTATATATTTTAAATCCTATAGATATATAGTCCTGCTTCAATATTCTTTATCAAATTTATACCTATAATAATTTCCATTCTAAAATTCAAGTTTTAAATAATATATATTTTCATATATATATATATATATATAATATATATTATATATATATTATACACAGTAGACAAATATATATATATATATATATATATATATATAATATTATATATATATATATATTACCCAAATAATTTACAATAAATATTTATATTTTATTTTTTAGTAAATTTTTTTTTATTATTATTTATATACCCCATTGCCGACTTGTCTTAGAGGGTCTTATCTTACATTTTATTTTTTATTAATAATTTCAAAGGAATTGTCTCTTTTGCAATGAGATATATTATTTTGTATGTTTTTCATATTATTTGAATGAGTAGTTTTCTTATTATTAAGATTTTGATTAGCGTGAATAAGGATTGCTTTATTAAAACTTAAACCAAGAAAGAGAAGATTTAAATTGTAATTATTATTATTAATAGTGAAATTTTAACTTTCTTACATAAATTATTCGTTTTAATTTAATTTTACTGTAGACTTTTAAAATGAAAAATTAATTATAAAGAGATCTGACATGGTATTTGTTTTTTATAAGTATATTTATATTAATATGATATATATATATTATATATATATATATTATATATATTTATTAATTTAATATACCCTTTTATATATATATATATATATATATAATATATATAATATATATAATATATACATATATAGTGTTAACAAGGAAAATTTGGTGAATGGAATGGTTATTTAATGAATTATTGCAGAATTGTCAACAGGATTTATTCAATTTAGGAGAATTAAGGCAACAAGGCTAACAACCTAACCCTACAATTTCTTTCAAGTTTCAGGTTTCAAGAATATAACATTCTAGAGATCTTTGGAAAATGGTGTTTAATGCCTAAATGGAAGAAGACCCTAGTCCCAGTGACATCGGCTAAAAACCTCTAGCAGATGAAAAAACTCAAGGACTAGCATTAGGAACACTTTGATGTAGGAGAAGCAAAATAATCTTAAAATTGAATTATCAACGAAAACGTTTCTAAGCTAGAAGAAAGATGTCAGTGACTACACTGACATAGTTTAGTTTCTTCCTCGACTTAACTGACATCAGAATATTATATATATATATATATATATATATATATATATATATATATATATATCTATAATATAATATATATATAATAGTAATATAGTATAT
>JABUQX010022284.1:27500-32500 GCA_015478945.1 Trachelipus rathkii
TTTGAAGAGACAACTTAACTATAGTAAATAATTCTTTCCAATAATCTTCTTCTTCATTCTCGAGTCAAATAATTGAAGATCCGAGCCCGAAAATACGTCATCTCTTCCTCGCACGAATAATGACAAACACATGTACTGCCGTATATGATAGCATTTTTTTTTTTTTTTATTTTTTTTTTTTTTTTGGACTTTTTATTTGACACTTTTTATAAATACGCGTTCTGCCTTCTGCCATGTCTTTTTGATAATATTATTTTCTCTTAACTTTGTCTTCTTTTGTTTATATATATATAATATATATATATATATATATTATATATATATAATATATATAATAATATATATATATAATAATATATAATATATATATATATATATATATATATATATATATATATATATATATATATTATGGTATATATATAGATAAACGCTTAAAAAAAAAACAGAAAAGTTTTTTTTTCATAAAAACCGTTGGTATTGGGGTTTATTTTTTATTTTTACCTTTAAAATTAATATTTTATTTTTTTTTATTGCATATTGCTATTCATCTATATTAATTGTTCTTTACCTTTTTAGCTAAAATCTTTATATTAAGCATTAAAAAAATAATTTTAATTTAAACACATTTTTTCACTTTTTCTCAAAAACAAAAATTATATTTGGGATATTTTCAATATATATATATATATATATATAATATATATATAATATAAAAATATATATATATTATATATATATATAATATAATATATATATTATATATATATACGTATATATATATATATTAATATAAAAATATATATACATAGAATATGTATATCATTTATCATATATTTAAGGTACGTGATTGTTGTAGTGAAAGTTACATACTAATATATATATATATAATGATATATATATAATATTATACGTGGATGCATACATTGCCATTCTCTATCTCTTCAATCTAATACTGATTAAATCTTGGTTTATCAGATAATGTACCGTTGTCTACAAATTCAGAAACTATAGCTTTAATACATTTCATCCCGCATTGGCAAAAAATCAGCTCTTCGAGACTGTAAAAACTTTTCTTCTAGAAATTTCAACAATCTTTCTTGTTCTTTTACCTCACACTCTTTCTGACATTTTGAAATTTGAAAATGTTAACTCCAAATTTGCTTTTTCCTCCCCCCCCCTCCTCTTGTATCTCTGTCGGTAATACTGCAGTCTTAACTTCTGCTAAAGCTGTACTGTTTGCTTAAACCTTTCCCTATAATTCCACTCTAGACTGTTCCAGACCTATTCCTCCTCTCCGCCTTCTTGCAACTCATTAAATGTTATTCCAGCATTTTCTGAGCTTAACACTAAGAAGGCTCAGAGTGTTGAAGTTATTCCTCCAGTGGTCCTTAAAACTTGTGCTTCTGAGCTTGCACCCTGCCTTGGTAAACTGTTTCCTCACTGCCTATCAACTTCAACACTTTCCTCCTGTTGAAAGAATGCATTCATTCAGCATGTGCCGAAGAAGCGGGACTCCATTTAACAATCCAACTATCGTCCTATCGCTTTAACCTCTGTTCTTCCTAAAGCTTTCGAATCTATTCTTAGCAAGATTTTAAAACATCTTAAATATTCTTATCTTATCTCTGATTGCCAGAATGACTTCTGTAAGGATCATTTGACTAGTGATCTTTCCTTTCTCTCCGACTCTTGGTTCTCTGTTCTTCCGTATTTCGGTGAATCTTTTTCTGTGGCGATCGAGATATCAAAAGATTTCGATAAATTCTAGCACAAAGCTTTAAAATCTAAACTTCCCACTTTCGGTATTTATCATTCTCTTTGTAACCTTCTCTTAACATTCTTTCCAGTCGTTCAATCGTAGATAGTCACCATTTATCATTTTTATCTATCCATAGTGGTTTTTCTCATAATTCTGTTCTATCCCCAACTCTTTTTTATTTTTATTTTGCGTCAATGATCTATCTGTTATCTGTGTACTGTCTCTTCACTCTTAAACTGATAACTCCATCACTCATCATTACTCCTTCCAATTTGAAAGATGACTCATTCATCAGCAAATAAATGATGCTAGGAAGATATTCTTGAAGCAACAGACTTCTGATCTTTCTAATACTTATAATTGTGCTAAAGAAAACATGGTTGCTTTCAATGCCTCAATAACTCAGCTTCTTCATCTATCTACTTGACATAATCTTTCAAACAACTATTTATTCTTTGAAAACACAACTCTAACCTTCTTCTGTTTTTAATATTCTTAATATTTTCTTTTATCGTTATCTTTATTAGAAGAATCTCATTATGTTCTTTCTAACAAGTGTTTGGGAAATTGGGTGTTCCGAGGCTCCTTCGGTACTTCTTCTTACCATCCCAGTTGCTAGTTCTACATAAGGGTGTTCTTCTCCCTTCCAGAGATATGAATCACATTTCTAGGGTGGCTCCACACATATTGCTCTTCTTGACAAAGTGTGGTCTAGGGCTTGTCGATTCCTTAACTCTCCTACTCGGACTAACTAACTAACTAACTAACTAACTAACTAACTAACTAACTAACTAACTAACTAACTAACTAACTAACTAACTAACTAACTAACTAACTAACTAACTAACTAACTAGCCAGCTAACTAACTAACTAACTAACTAACTAACTAACTAACTAACTAACTAACTAACTAACTAACTTTCTAGAAGTCCAACACACTCTTTTTATTCTAATGTCATTACAAATGACATTGTTCGTTTAAATTTTCATGTCATGTACTTTCTTCTTTGAGGAGAGTTCCTATGACTCGTATTTCAGACAGTCTCATTCATTCTCCTCTCAACTCTATAACCCAGACTTAACTGCTATGCTCAATCTTACATGTATTCTACTGGTAAAGTCTGGAACATATTTTCCTCCCATTTATTTAATCTAAATATATAATTAGGAGCATTTTTTAATTACTTTTTTATTTAAAAAAATATTTTTTTAGTTGATTTAAACCAAAAAAAAAACATGTTGGTATAAACCAAACAACCCTATATATATACACACACACACACACACATATATATATATATATATATATATATTTATATATATATAACTTATTCAATATATATATATATATATATATATATATATATATATATATATATATATATATATATATATATATATATATTCTGTAAGAATAATTATAATGATAAAATTTTTTTTTATTGAAACCAAATAAATATTTCTACTTGTTAATACGATTTTTGAGTATGGTAACCTTTGGGTTCTGACATACCAATGATTTATGGAAAAAATTTCCCAGCTCATGAGTAATAAATGTAGTTCCTGTAACAAATCTTAAAAATCCTTACCTGAGAGAAGAGAAGTACCAGCCATCCCTTGAGAAAGGTTCTCTTGAAATCCGCAGAGATTGAGAAACCTCCTCATGGTTTGTTCGGCCAAGAAGGATTTTTCATTTCCTCCAAACATTGAAACTAAGTGTGGTGAAAGAGCACCTGAGGGAAGTAAAGGAGAGTTTTCTTCTAAACGTCTCGGTAAAAGAGACCTTCTTATGGGTGTTTCGGAAAGGTCGAGTGGGGATTCGTGTTCCTGTCGAGACCCTTCTTCGTCCCCTTCCTCATCTTCTTCGTCACTGTCTGGGAAATATACTATGTTCCTCGGTTGGAAATTTTTTCTTTTATTCTTACGACTCGAAGACTTTGGAGGAGGGGATGAAATCCCTACGTCATTTCCATCGTCAGGAAAGACTCGTGAAGATGAGTCATCTTCATCGTCTATAAAAGATGATTGACCAAATTCCATTTGATCTTCCCCAGAATCTTCATCGAGGCAAGATCTGTCCTCCCCTTGTCGAGGACTATTTGAGAATAGGTCATCATTTGTTGGTTCATCTTCAGTCTCCATTCGAATGTCATCCTCCAGTTCTTCGTCCTCTTCATCACAGCGCTCAGGGTCTGAAAGAAAGAAAGAAAGAAACTTCATTTAACATCAATTTATGACCAAGGAAGTTTATCAAAACATATTTTTAATAAATTAAATTTTTTTATATAATTTGTGAATAAAGAAACAAATATAAAATTTAAATTTGGTTGTCAAATATTTTTTATTTATGGTAAATATATTTCAAAATAGTTTATAATATTTATAAAAATAATGTTTTAAAAAGGTTTATTTCATTAAAAATTACTGTCTGTTGAGATGTAATCATAAATTTAAGATACGATCAGTAAATAACATGAACATTGGCTTTAATTTAAAAAGAAAAAAAGGAAAATAATAATAATAATAATAATACATTTACGACTCCCATCAAAATTTTCAAATAACTTTGCAATGTTCTCAAAATTATAAGAGTCGCAGTGCAATTTCTATTTAGCGTAATAATATTTTAATATATTATGAAATTAATATCAAAATGAATATATTTTTAGTCTATGATAATGAAGAAAGATTGCGAAAGCCAATGTTGAGAAATTACTTCTTTTCATGACCTGCTTAACCCGGTTTCTTTTTCTCACGCAGCTACTGATGTGGCATAAGTACAAACGAAAGTTTAAATTTTTATGCCTTCATATATTTAGTGAGTTAATAAAGCTTGGGAAAATTATATTAAAAATAATTTTCTATCTCATTCCAATAGTAAAAAAACTATCATTTAATTGTGATAATTAACAATAATTACCTTAATAAATACCAATTACTCAAATATATATATTTTTTGCACGATATATTTTACATCTGTATTGAAACCTGTGGTTTTTAATTTTTTTTGTTTTTTATTATCATTATTTTTATAATAGCTCTGAAAGATATACTACATGACACCCACCAAATAATTAACGATAACGGGAATCATATTTATAGATTAATATTTATCAATTAATTTATATATTTATCTTACTTAGTAAATACACTTGTAAGATTAGATTTTAAAGAGAATGACAATTCGTATTATTTTCCCAAATGATCTTTTGCTCTCTGAAGTTAGTCCATGCTACA
>JABUQX010022284.1:35000-59535 GCA_015478945.1 Trachelipus rathkii
GTTCTATACATTTTCGTTTATATATATATATATATATATATATATATATTATATATATATATATAATATATATAATTATATAGTAGTATTGGCCTACTCAAGAATTTTGACCACCAGCCGCCAATATATATATAGATTATATTATATTATATATAATATAGTATATATAAATATAAATATATATATATAGATAATATTATATATATAGAATATTAAATTATATAATATATATATATACTTGGTTGGCACTGCGAACGATTGTTTCGGCCTCATTGCGAGCCATTATCCGGTCGGTGCATTGCGCCGAATTATTTTGAATGAGTCGATTGGCGCGACCGCAAATTAAGCCAAATACACCGCAATTGCACGCACTTTAAAAAAATATAGAATAATAATAACTTTTAATTCTATCTCATATAGAAATCCTTTCAAAACTTCTAAGATACTTTACAATATGTACCCAGTCTCGTTTCATTTTGTATGCGCAGCGTTATTAGCTAACATTACATTACAAAACTATTGTGTTTTTTCTGATCGTAAAACTTTTCACTCTTGATAAAAATGATCGTTCTGACCGAAAACTCAAGTAAAATTTCCGTCCCACACTATTTCTTCAAGTGAAGGTGATAATTCAGTAGATATCGCTACTGTTAGTAGCTTTGCTAATGCTAATGCTAGAAGTGAACTGTAGGAAGTCTATCACAAAACCCGGCCTTACCTACAAGAATTTTTGAGTTTGTAAGCTCAAAAAAGAAGGTGATCGTTGTATTAAATGTATTAAATGTGTACGCGGTCTTAAATGTTACAATGCTAAAAAAACAGTCCTCACATCATGTGCCCATTTCCAAGCATACAGTGAGAAGACGAAAGAAACTATTCTTAAATAGACTAGCATATATTTTCATCCACACAACACCCACACAACAAACACACACACAACATATAATATAATAATATATATATATTATATATTTATATATATATATAATATATTATTATATATTATATATATATATATAATATATATATATATAGAATATTAATTATATTATATATTATTAATATATATATTATAGTATATATATATATAGATATATATTTATATTAATAATATATTATATATATAATATAATATTATAAATATATTATATATATTTATATAATTATATATAATATATATATATTATATAATATATATATAAATAGATAATATATATATATATATATACATATATCATCTATAATAATATATATAGATATATATATATATATTAATATTAAATTATATAATAATATATATATATATATACATGATATTACTACTTACGTTATATTATACCTCACTAATATCCTACTAGAATATATATTATATTATATATATAGTATATTATATGTTAGTATATATTAATATATATAAGAGATATACTATAGTTTTTTATATTCAATATATAATATATATACTTATATATTATTATATATTATTTTACTGTATAATATAATACATATATATATATATATACTCTATATATATATATATATATATATATTATATATAGATAATTATATATAATTTTAATATATTAATAGAATTATATATATATATTATTATATAATATATTATATTATTATATTATTTAATTTAACATATATTATAATTATATAACTGAATTTCGCGGAAGTATTAATTCTCTTGTTTTTAGATATTTAAACGTACGAATCAGTGCGTTGCGAATACTCATGCCGGCTGACGACCACCAATTCGCGGTCAACGCAATTGCGTTTGCGGTTGCGTTCGCAATTATTTCTTACGAATTGCGATTGCGATTGCGCCCAACTGTATTTTGGGTCTGCGGCCCCACACTGAACTAATATTGTATAAAATAATATACTATCAAGTATTAATTAAGCTATTATATGATAACTAACTTTATTCATATTATAGTTTATATACATATATATATAATACTATATATATATATATATATATTATATATTATACTACTCAATATATAAACTATTTATATATAAATATTGTAAAATTATTACATTATATATTCTACAACCAAATCATCATAAACGAGCTTAATAAATAAAATAAAAGTGCAACATAATATCTCGATGAGCTATAAAATTCCTTGTTAATAGGCAATCTAAAAAATGATATAAATTAATTAAAGGTTACAATAAATTATTATTTAAAATAAGATTTTAAGACATAGAATAAAGAGTTGCAAATATTCCTATATTATTAAAGGCTTAAGCAAAGATTTTAAAGAAAATCAAAATGTTCGTTAAAATCTATTTAATTAGTTTACTTCAAGGAAAGTATTAGAAAAAAAGTGTAAAAACTCTTCTCAATACTTAACAATCTTTATGATATCTTCTTTTATATTTATTTTTCGATTTATTATTTTATTTATATTCAGTCTATTTAACTATCCCTTATGAATTTCAAAAAATATTTTGCATTACTGGTTTTTAGTATTTATTTATTAAAACGCGTTGCTGTGGGTATAAATTTAAATCTTTCTGATTTATGACATTTTATTCATGTTTCCTTTTCTATGTTATGTGCTATACTTTACATCGTTATTACATCATTTATTTAATATTCCACAAATAATTCTCCAGACTTTCTCCAGATAATTTATTTGGAAATTTTTTCAACGTCTATAGATTTTCTCTTCTTTTCTAAGAAAGCTTTCCTTGTAAATAAGTATATAAAAAAATTCAAAGCAGTCATAATATTTAATAAATCTATAATAAAAGCTTAAACCGAATTTTTTAGTACAGCGTGTTTCCCTATTAAATTTACGTCATCTTTGCTAGCCGTTATTGATAAAGATCAGACATATATATATCATACTAATATATATTATATCTACTCAGCTATTAACGATATAATAATATTATGATTAACGCTATTATATATCTTGACTACTAAGGATATGTTACTTATATTATTAATTTTAACTTCTATAATAGTACACTATAGGTATTTCACGACTAGTCATTACCTATTACCCCGAGAATGGATAAGTTTCAGAACCTTTGAATAAAGAAACTAATATATATTACTAATTATTGTAACTTATATTATAAAATATATACTACCCATTGTAAATATATCATTATACTATATATATATATCCAGTAGATGTGTCTTGTTACCCGGTTATGAGAGACTGACAAAGGAACTATCTCAGGATTCGATATTACATGATCGACTATCTTCTGACTTGCCACTGATACTCGCTCCCCTATCGTGCTCGCTACCGATATAATCATTATTCACCTCCTGTTATAACGTTGCACTTCTGCTAAAAGTGATTTTACATCGTTGTATTAATCTAAAACCCATATTTCTCTTTGGGGTAAAATTCATTGAAATAATTATCCATTAATTATTGTTTAACATTTTTAAACCTCAATAATATTAACTTTATGAAGCAATGTTTAAATCTACGAAATAGTATTGTACTAGATAAAAACTCGCATGCGCTCCAAATACTGACTCTTCCCAAGCTGACCCCGCTATTATTGAATATTCTTCACTATCGTATTATCTATACACAAAAATTTATTTACCTCTCTCTTTCTCATCATCTTCTCTCTCTCTTCTACGATCATTATACATGATCTATTATATTATATTCCTTACTTACTATTATAATCATTATATATCGCTTCTATATACATACATTCTTATATATCTACTATTCCGTATATCATATCATACCACTTAGATCATTACTATATATACATTGTGTAATCTATACTATATAATAATTACTTTATCTAATATTAGTATTAATATCTTATACTATATATATATACATTACTATTTCATTATATTGAAATCTTTATCTATTTATTCTTATATATATATATATATATATATTAATATTTATTTATATATATATACATTATATATACTATAATAATATATATATGAATGACTCATAGTTTATAACTTTATTATAATTTCAGTTAATTACCTATTGCATATTATATTACATATATCCCTTATATTACGAGATATCTAGTTACTCCATCATAGTATTCTATTTTATTAATCTATTTTAAATCATATTATATAATTAAACTTATTTTAAAATTATAATCTTTTAACTATTATTACTCTACACGCAGCTTCAGATTATTAATAATTAATATATAACTATTATTACATACTTATATAGTTATATATATATAAATTAAATATTATTACTACTATATTTGTTTACTTATATATACACTACTACTTATTATTTATTTGTTACTATAGACTCATTTAAAGTAAATCCATAGACAAATCTAAAAGGGCTAATTTTTCTAATTTTTTGTCTTTATTACATTTACATTTCCTATAGAAGTACGTCCTTATGAGCTTAATATAGGTTAGGTTAATCTCGAGTTACATTTAGGTTATGGTTTAGGTAACGGTACTGTTAGACATCAACTCTAACCTTAAATATAACTTAAATCAAGTTAAACAAAGCAAACAAATACCTGAAATCGATGGATTTACAGGAGCTAATTTTTAACCGTTAGGACTCGTATCATCTTTACGTCTCTTACATCGCGTACATAAGTTACTAACTCGAACACTAATACCTTAAAGCCTATACTCTTAAATCAACAATCACAGTTGTACCCATAAATACCGTACAATATGTAGACCCTCATCCAACCACGTACCATAAACCTATACACACTACTCACCTTACGTTACGATCCTAAACAGCAATTTAAATGCAAAAAAATATGCTGAAAACGGTTAAAATAAACAAACATGGCCAGTACTCCACCTCACGTCCACTGCATTCGTACCATACTAGTATCTCGCGCCTTTTATCCACATTTCCCGACGGAGTGAATTTAATCCTTAGATTATTAATACCAGTCATACTATATATAATATATATACTATATCTTATCAATATCGTATTATATATACCTGACCATTCAACCTATAATCTATCACTACTACTAATTACCATAATACGTATATCAATCATCATACTTATCCTAATACTATACTCAATAGTAGTTTACATATATAGTAACCAGCCATACATTATTAGTTACATAATCTCATATCTTACAAACTCACTTGAGTACACTACTTATACATATAATAATATATCAACACTTATACTACCTAGTACCTTACACTTAATCACCGAATACATATCTATTCAATTATCGATATCTCTACTAACTACTACTAGATATCTTAATATCTTGCCTACACTTCCCCAATCCTGTATCCTAATTCATCCCCTACTCTCACCCTACCTAATTCTCCATACTTATATTAACTAACTTCCAGAATAGTAATAGCCTATCATATATTACTACTCACCTTATATATAGTGATATTATTTATATATTACTACTAATACTAACTATATATAAAGTTACTTACTTATTACTCATAGCTCAGTTATTTTGTACTCTGCCACTATACCGTATTCTTTATATCCTAATGATCTAGACCTCCTACCGCCACATCGCTACGATCTGACCAGTGGACCTATACATCGCAGTTCCACCCACTCGTCACTAACCCTATACATATATTATATAGATGGAGACGTGCCTCAATTAATGCACGTCTTTGAGTATGTCCTAATCACGCTAATCCTACACCCAGATATGCTTACTGATTATTCTCTAGTCTATATATAATCACTTTACTAGAGACCTACTCTATCCAGTACCTTCATACGGACCTATATGTTCGTTCAGCCTACTAATAGTATATCTACAATTTCAGAGTTCTCAGTATATAACTACACGGACCCTTATACCATATTACCTAATCATTTCTTCTGATTCAACGTATCTCTCCTGTATTAATATCCTATCATCACTCACTATATCTAATTATTCGATGAGAGAGTAGATATCCCGAGAACGGTCGAGCATCATCATATGCATATCCGCTCATCTGCTAATAACACTGATCTTTCTTAGCCTACTTATATATAACGACTTTGTTCTCTCAAGTAATCTTCATTTTGCTAATCATACTGCAACTGTCGTCTTCCTGATATCCTCTTTAGTACTCGTACTCTCTTCAGTATTAGTGATATCAGTGAACATTCCCAGTTCTTTATTTTACTTCTGACACTAAAACTCACCAATTTTCTCAACTTACATCCCTACTATCTACTCTAAATTCCGGCTCTCAACAATTTAATATTAATAAAATGTAAATACAACTCAGGATTATTTCAATACTTTCCAAAAATATGTTTTCTTATACTTACCCCTTAAGCACATAAATATTTCATGCAATGAGCATAATCTATCAAATCATATGGAAACATATTTGTTCTCAACAAAAACCTATATATAATATATATTTAATAAGTATATATATATAATTAATTATTTATAATGTTTTTATATATAGTATTTATAGATATATAGTAAATTATATATTAATATATTAGTATATAATGCGTAAGTATAGATAATATTATATTTAAGATATATATATATATATAAATATATTCATATATATATAATATCATCGTTTTGATTAAATAGTAATATGAAACTGTTCTAAAATGATTTTTATTAGTTCGAGGATTTTAACTATATCAAAAAAAGCCTTACATATAAAAAAATCTAAGAACTAAAACTCTCCTAAAGTACAGACGAAAATATTTGAATAATAATAAAAAAAACCGAGATCCTAATGAAAGGATGATTAAAATATAATAAAACATTAATTTATCAATAACACCGCGTTAATAAAAATACTAAAAACCATAATGCAAAAATATTTTTTAAAATCAATAAGTAATAATATAAGAACTGAATAAATAAATAATAATGTAAAATACTAAATAACGAAGATTCAATAAAATTTGAGTATTACAAGTATTATTACCTTTTTCTATTCAATTAAAGCAGTGACTAAAATAATTAAATTTTAAATATTCATTTGATTTTTTAAAATATTTGCTTAAGCCTTCTATATAAAACATTTGCTTCAACTCTTTATTCTAGTCATAAAATTTATTTTTAATATTTAATTTATTGTAACCTAAATAATTAATATTCACTAAATAGCAAACCTATAACAAAGATTTTTTATAGACAATAAAAATTAGGTGAATATATAATTAGCACGAATAAATGCACAAAATTGGTATAATAAACTAACTTTCTAATTATATCATAATAATATATTAATATATATTATAATAATAATTATTAATATATATAATAAAATATAATATATATAAATAATAAATAATAATAAACTATATTATATTATATAACCACATATTATCACAGTGTTGGCCCGCAACCCAAATAATGCGCGGCATCAAATCGCAATTCATAAAGAATAATTCGCGGACGCAACGGCAAACCAATTGCGGTTGACGCTGAAATTCGGTCCCAGCGCAATCGCAACCGAACTGTACGAAAATATACAAAGACAAAGAAGTAATACTTCCGCCACAATATAAAATATATAATATATATATTATATATATATATATATATATATATTATAATATATTATATTTATAATTATATAATATATAAAAATTATAAATAATAATATATATATAGATATATATTAATATATTTTATAATAATATATATTAATATTATATATAATATATATCTATAAATTATTATATAATATATTATTATTATATATATTAATATAATATATATTTATATATATATTTATTATTATATATATATTATTTATATATAATATATATTATAAATTAAATATATATATATATAATTATATATATATATTATATTATATATAATATATATATATATTATTATATTATAGATAATATATACTATATTAATAATTATATATTAATATAATACATATATAATAATATATATTATATATTAATATATATATATTATTTAAAATATATATAATATATAGTAATATGAATAATAATTATAATATATTAGATATATAATATATATATATATATATATATATATATATGATATAAAATAATATTAATTATTATAATATATATATATATATATATATAATATATATATATATATATATATATGATCAATATATATATATTATAAATATATATACATATATAAATTATATATAATAATAATATATATATAGTATATATAGTGCGGAATGTGTGTGTGTGTGGTTGACGGGTGGACTCACAAAAATCATATGCATAGTCTTATCTAAGAATAGCTTCTTACCTCTCCACGTATGCCTTGAAAATTGATCTCAGGACTGAGAGACTTTTTAGCCTGTGTAAACATTTAGAATGCGGTAATACACTAATACATTTAGAGACCATACGATCACCTTCTTCGTTTGAGCTTTCAAACTCAAAAAATTCTTGTAGGTAAGCCAGGGGTTTTGTGATCGAATTCCTACAGTTTCACTTCTAGCATTAGCAGAGCTACTAACGCTACTAACAGTAGCGATATCTACTAAAATATCACCTTCACTTGAAAAAATAGTAGGGGACGGGAAATATTTTTACTTGACGTTTCGTCAAGAAACGATCCATTTATCAAGAGTGAAAAATCCATTTTACGATCAGAAAAAAAACACAACAATTTCAGTAAAAGTTGAATTTAGACTAATAACGCTGCGCATATAAAATGAAACGAGACCGGGTACATACTGTAATAACAAGTCTAAAATTGTTACGATTTGATAATGGCCATAAATTTAGAATTAAAGTTTTATTTTTTCTATATTTTTTAAAGTTGCGTTATGCAATTGCCTGGTGTGTAATTTTGCTTAAATAATTGCGGTCGCGAGAGCAAATTCGCAAACTCTATTCAAAATATTGCAGCGCAATCGCAAACCAAGCAAAAACCGAAATATTGCGATCGCAATTGCGGGCGCAACAAGTTGCGCGCAGGCCCAACATGATATTATATATAGATATTAATTATAAATATTAATATATATTTATTAACTTATATATTTATAATATTATATAAATAAAACTATATATATAGAATAATATATAGTATATATTTCTCAGTGGCGGTCGTTGGGTCAAAATTCCTTGAAGTAGCATAAATATAACTAATAAATTATATATACATAAATATACTATATATATATATATATATATATATTATATCTATATAATTATATACTATATAGCATATAATATATATTATATTCATATATATTATATACTTATATTATATAATATTATATAATAAGTATATATATTATATGCTTAGATTTACAACCATGTTCTCTGCTTGCTTATATGATGTATCAGTTACAGTAGCTCCCCTTAATAAATCACCTTTTCTTTGAGAGTTAAAAACACGAATAGTACTAAAACAATTGTCATTATTATTAGTATACGAACAATATTAGTTTCTCCTCCTGAAGCTGTCTCTAGACTTTCGCAGAGGATCTCCCTGCCTCTGGTCCGCGGAATCTCGAACGACGCAAAGAGCAAAATGATGATGGTTTTTCCTTATTTCAAACTTGTATGATGGTTGTTGGATTTATGTTTGAAGACGTCTATTTTCTTAATAAGGTTTCCAACAGGAATGTGATTTTTTAAGAGGTTTCTTTATTGTGTCTGTCAATAAAGGTAATATCCCTTATCTCTGTATGAAATTTTTGGACTATTTTTATATAATATGATGCTTTCGAACAGATTTCAATTAGAACTTTTTAATTATATTGCATTAGTGTCGATTGGATGGCCTTTTCCAGCTGATGAGATATCAACGGAGAATTTCTATTGAAGATTCGAATCTGTCAGTCTATCTATAATTGCGCCCTGATTTTGAAATTATAAGTTTCTCCTATATAAGCTTGAGTTGCAAGTTAATGATGGTGTTTATAGAATGATTTACATATTTTAAGATCTGCAGGTTTAATGTATTTTATTTAGGAAAGTTATATTTGATTTATTGTTAGAGGTTTCGATATTTAAAAATTTACATGTATTTTAAAATTAATGTAGTTTAGTACTGTAAGTATAATGTGTTGTTTTTATTTTATTATCTGTCTATCCTTATTATGTGAAAAACTTCTTCTGGCTTTGTTTAAATCTATTGATGATAATGAAAATTGTAGATAAGTATTAAATGATAAAAGTTTTGTTTTAAGTTCTTCATTTTGACCTGAATTAGATGGTTACTACATATTTGATATGCACGTAATGCTAAATTTATGATTATCCTTTTTCAATATAGCAAAACTACTGACTCGAAGTATAAAGGGTTACCATAATTTTTGATTCTAAATACCCGGGACGCAACTCCATCTCGCCCATTGTATATATTAATATAATATATATATATAATATATTACTAGCATTATTATATATATATAGATATTATATAAATTATATATATATATACTATATTATATATTATATATATATAATATACAAAGTAATTTATATTTTTCACGTTAAACGCGTTAATTCCGTTAATTAACTCGGTAATTTTTTCAGTTAACTTTTAACGCTTTCGTCTAATTTCGAGAAAGAGAGTAAACGGAACTATTAAGAGTTAAACATTTTTCTCTACATCCGTCAAGACGTTTACTTGTAATTTCACGAGTTTACTAAAATATTTCTTATCAAGATTTTACCTTTTATTGATATGATGTTTTCTAACATTTTTTTCCAAAGCAATTTCCTGACATTAACATCTTCCGATGGACTCAAGAATGTGTTTATTTCTTACACGGTTATCATCCCGTTTAGAAATGTTTGACGTCTTTTTCTTTTGATGTATTCTCGATACAGAAGAGGTAACTGAATTGCGTTATGTTCAATGAGTCATTAACACTGTAACAGTTAGTTACTTGAACTTGCTCTTTTGCGACTATGTGAAAATATAGAACTTGAGGCCTCATAAAGCGTCTGTAATTTTAATGAAAAAAACATACATTTTATATATAAAAATCTAAGTTGACATATCCTATTCATTTTTACTAATAATATTACTACTCGCGGTGTCCTTAAGAATGTCCAGTTCAAGCTTTATTATAACAGC
The DNA here is from genome assembly GCA_015478945.1 of Trachelipus rathkii. NCBI lineage: Eukaryota > Metazoa > Arthropoda > Malacostraca > Isopoda > Trachelipodidae > Trachelipus > Trachelipus rathkii. The sequence continues at coordinate 46,035 of JABUQX010022284.1, forward strand.
GAATATGGCAACTATCAAGACTGCATATCCATACATCCAAAGTGCAACGGTCAACTTGAACAGAGTTTTTTCCACATATGTTCAATTATTTTGCCCCTTACGTTAGAGGGATACATTCAGCCGATATCCAATTCCTCCCGAACATTGGTTAACAGATCCGGAGTAATAATTGGAAGGAACGGCATGTTCAATCTGCGTTTCAACTCTGCGTATATAATCGGGCAGCCCCATAGGAAGAAATCGCATGGCGTTAAGTCCGGGAGACGCTCAGCAGCATAATACTATCAGCACTGCTGTCTAGGACCACCCAAACGATCTGGGAGTAATCGCTTCAAAGCCCCCGCTCGCACTATTTTGACTCATATGTGAGGGGCCCATGTCTTCCTGCCGTATAAAGTTTACCGCTTCATCTCTAATAATTGTGGAAAGAGCATTTGGTGTGAACATAATCGATGAATAGTGGACCCCATTTACGTTGCTTTTTCTCGCGAAAAAGAAAAGGTCCATAGACTGGGCAGGATATATGGCGCAGAAAAAGTTAACACTTTTGGGGAATCACGTATCAGTTCTACAAGTCATGCGGATTTTCGAGACCCGCAGATACGAACTTAATGTCGGCACTGTCTAGCTACAACAACTCTGCCAGGACTGAACCCGCGCCCATGCACATGCTGCATCGCTAAGGGCATCGAGCGCATCTAGAAGTCATCCGTCTCCCGACCACTGATCTCCGAACACTGCACAGGCAAAAAGCTAGACTAGAGCATAGTCTCGTCGGGCTTTAAAGCATGACAAACTACCCGTATGCACGCATGTGTAAACGCGGTTCCTTAACACCTTCCACACCGTCGTTTTCTGCACCTTCAGTTCGTGACTTCTCTCCGAACGGATTTCTTAGGAATACAAGATTGAAGGAACGAGGCCCTGATACGGTCCACACCTGTACAGCTCCACCTTTCGGCTCGTCCCTGAGCCTACGTTTAATCCTATTACAAGAGAGCATCCATTGCTTGCAAAATGCCAGTGATAATACTTTCATCACACTCAGGGGCGCAAATGCTTTTCTTAGCAGACCACCTCAATTAGATGAGAATAGGCTTTCACATCCAGTGGGATATCCGTAAACAATACGCACAGTAGATTCGGAATTTACAGAATGTGATCAATCGTAGCTAAATTTGTATGTATCCCAATGATGCTGTATGTTGCATATGAGTATATCGCTTTTAATCTCGGCTCAAGGACTCGCCCAATGTTCACTTCTGAATATTGGACTTATGTCCTCTGTCTTCGTCCCAGATCTGATTAAGCATACAATTCGGAATCTTCTATATCGTGCATAGTTGTCGTCCATATCATATATTGACTATCCACTATATTTCTATTGATTCTAGTAAGACATTATCTAAATAAAACGCATTCTCATCTCGTGGCTCAAAAATCATGGCATTTTAGCGGTCATTGTGCAGTGTTTCACCACTGCCAATTTATTTCCTGTAGAGTTAACGACTTTGCATGGGTAACCGGCGCTGGAACGCATGGCGAGTACTTACCGCTAATTTTTTCGTAGTAGAGCCGAACTCGCAACTGTGAACTATTGATAACAAGGCATTATTTGCAGTGAGAAGCTTGCTCTCGTAGAAGAAAATTTATTTCTGTGTATACTTCGCCTCCTAACCAGGCAATCACCAAATTTTGAGTTATAATTTTAATGAGAAATGAAAGAAAAATGAGAAAAAAAGAGGGAATTCAAAATATATTAGTTTTTTAAATTTACTGAAAAAATAAATTTATAAAAAATGATATCTTATAATCGAAAATTCTCTCGATTAATAATTTAAGAATTTTTATTCAGATATTAGTGGTTCGAAATGATCTTAACTCTCTTACTCTCTAAAACTTGTTGGTTCACATTCACCACTTCTTGGAAACTTGTCATACATTCCTTTACGGGCCACCCGGTCCTCGTCAGTATCACAACTTTTCAATTCCAACTTCCTCAGGTATTTATCGCTTCTGTTACAATCAGTCCTGTCTCACTCTCTTGTCCGTTCCTCGCCTCAAGCGAGCAAAACACGCCATCCTGCATATAGTCATAGCCTAATTAATTGTCTGATAAGGCTTAAGTATCATTTTAATATTTTCACCACATGACCAAAACATAACTAAAGAAATTAACTATTTTTATTATTTTTTTGCTGACCAATCTTGAACACTTTGACTGATGTTTTATCCATAAATCGTTAAACATTCCGCACATTCATTTACGATAAACGCGTTTAATATTAAACGTCGTTAATATGTTTTGTTAACGATTAGAAATTAACCGACGTTACACTTTCTCACATAACGGTGCCCACCTTTGTTATACTTATATATAATATATATATATTATATAATATATATTTTATATAATATATATTATATATATATATAATTATACGCTATCTACTATATATATATATCATATATTCTATTATATATATATATATTATATTATATAATATATATATAATAGATAATTATATATCAATAAATATACTCTATTCCTCCTATTATAATATTATATATATACTTACCCCATTTTCAGAGCGATTGAGGGATCACGAATATTTTCCAGACGTATGAATTTTCTTAGAATATCAATTTCAACAAGCAACATTCTGTAAAATTTGGAACACGGTATAATCGATAATTAAATTAGTTTAATTAAACACTGCTTTCAAAAGATTTTCACAGACAGTTGAGTTTTTTCACTTGTCCAATCAAGTTCATAGCAGAAAATACTCTTTCTTTGAGCATCACGTTCCTAATTAAGCCTTAAACAATTCAAACCATTTCAGAATTACTTTGGAAGTAAGAAAGCCTTGAAAGTGCGAAATGATTTCCACCCAACAATCACCAGGAGATGTTTCCTTTGAATTCCAATTGTCCAACATTTCTGGGGTCACTACTGTGTTAACGACACATTATTCGTCATAAAGATGCAGTCTCGTCTATTGTAAAGGTAGGGATGAGTCCGAGAGAATAAATTAAGAGTTTTCTGCTACTTTCCTTGCCAGCACGTGTTATTCCTTTAGTGTTACCCAAAAGTTTAAATGTTTTTAAGTTTTAGAAATGGATTGATCCATTTAGATAAATAATCAAAGCAAGTGTTAGAATGTATGAACATTACTGTTTAACATTTCTAGCAAACTTTTGCATTCAGGCTTCTACTTACCCAATTCATTGAAGAATCGTAGTTAACAGCTAATGGAATACAGTCTTCGCTCTTAGAGGCCATATTATTCTTTGTAATCATATGTAATTGCTGACATTACTTCGAAATTGTAATGTAACGACCATAAGGATTTTCATAGCATTGTGAAAAGTAACGCATAGACTATGTAACATGATTACGTGCCCGGCTTCATATGTAAAGGATTTCAAAAAATGATTTTATCACAAAAAGGCCCATTTTCTGTGACTCAAAAATGATTAAGGGGCATACATTTCAGAAGACGTTCAACGCAGAGAGAGCAAGCCATCTTGGTTTGCATATATCATAATATTTGCTGGCTATTCATTGTCATAACCCGCTCTACAAAATTCGACAACATATCTCTGTCTCAAGCTTTTCTCACCCTATGAGAGCTTCGTTACGTGATGGTATCAGAGCGAATAACATACGTCCTCAATTCTGATGCTCTTGAGAAACGATGCTCCAAATATCCATAGAAGAAGCATCAGCAGCTGTCTGAACAGTGTTGTGAATGATATGAGCAGAACATCCTAATTCCAACTAAACCATGTCCCAAGTCTTCCTTGAGTTTTGTAAAAACTTTGTTAACGCCCTTTCTAGATATACCCCAAAATTGCCAATTCATATTATCTGGCCCTCACTAGGCTACTATGCGCTGCATGATGACATCATCCTTGTATAACACCATACATGACCTCTGTGCGAGAGTTTCTATTATTACTGAGCTGCTGTCGTCTGAGCTCTTATCGACAGACAGAATTTTGTAACAGCCTCTCTTGGTCAACAGAGTGACTCCAGCCACTAGGCAATGATTATTACTTCTAAAAGTTATGCATAGTCTCCCGCACTTGGCCAGAGATTTGCCCAATAGCGCTTACACGCTGTCTCTAGATATATCGCTTCGCCAATCTGCGATCCCTTGCAAACGCCTCGCACAAGCTATCAAGTCTACTCGGTCACAAACCAGCTATACACTCATCGGTCTCCGCGCTCCATGCATTCGTAGCCCGATCTCGCGCTTCCAGACATCTACACTCATCTCCGAGGGAAATTACTTCACAGTCTGCCATTCTGCTTTAATCGATGTCGCGCTCTGTCCTAAGAAATATAATATTTACGCTATTCCATATGACGTTTTTTCAGTTCTTGCTTCACCGTGATTCCGTCAGTTTTCGGAGATTTATTAAAAAATAAAAAAGAAAATAAATTTTTTTTTTTCTCGTTTCGTCACACAAATATTTCATACACCGATTGTCACAATAAATATGTTTATCAGTTTTCTATTTCCGATTACCATCTTAGTTTTCACGATTCATGCGGCTAACTACTTTTGAGATTGTCACGCTTGAGTTACTTAGTGATATATAGGATTATTATAATGTCTTAAAAATGGCCTACTATTTTAAAGAACTCTAAATGTCTATTGATTAACTTATCCGACTAATATCTATTAGTAACTATAGTACGCTCACAGTTAGTATATATAAAATATATACTATATTATATTAAGTATATATATATGATATATTATATAGAGTCTACTCTATAAATATATATATAATCAGTGGCGACTCCAGCAACTTTTTGCTACTCTCTTCTCTTCTCTCTTCTCTTCTTCATCCTCTCTGCTCTCTCTCTCTCTCCTCGTCTCTCTCTCTCTCTCCTCTCTCCTACTCCTCACACATCATGAAAAAAAAATCCTATATAATATATATATATAGGATTTGATATAATATATAAGTATATATATATATAATATATATATATATATATATATAATAATAGTATTGGTAAATAGTTACTTAACGACGCCACGACGGCCGAGGACGCTCGGAATTAAGTAGAAAATTATTTCACAGGTAAGCCTTCTAGTGCATAGCATAAATAGATGTATTTCATTGTCGAAATGATACACTTTTTTTTCCTGACCTGAAAGCCTGCCCCTAACCTAACTTTACCTAAAATTAACCTAATTTCGCTCCTAGAACAAGTTATAAAAAACATTCATAATAAGAATTCTACCATATTATTGACCCTGTCATTCTCAGACAGAAACGATCAGTATTTAATCTTCTTATAAGTGTCTTGACCTGTAAAAAAAATGTGTTTTTGATAATCTTGGATCCGAGCGGGCCACGTTTTTCCCACTGTGGGGCACCGCGAAAGCTGAGTTTTATAGAGTGGTAACTCCTTTTGATCTTCCTATTATAATAGTTTATTTATATTATTATAATGAGTGATATATATATATAGATATATATTATATTATGATTAATATCTTATAGTTACTTATAATCATCCTATATAATAGTATCAATAATGGACGTTATAGAATTTATTATTAATAACAAGCTTAGAATATATATATATATATATATTATATTATTAAAATGAAATACATATGGTATATATTTGTATACAATACGAACTAGGCGTGAAATCCAAGTTTAAAACCACAAATTGTTCATCGCCAATCCTCCACTATCTCGAGAAAAAACTATCAACAGTTCGTTACCGGAAACATCAGGGAAATACATTGCTGGAATGTTGTCAAATTTGGTGGCGGGTAAAAATGTTAAATAATCAAGAGAAAACATAAAAACAAAAAATTATATCTCAAAAACTCAAAGCTCAGCGAAAAGGAATTCATTTTTGGAATGCCCAAAATAACAAAATGTTCATAGATAGATGAAATGTAACAAAAACAAGAAACAACAAACATAAATACCCATGTTAATTAATCTATAGTAGTATGATTAGAGAGCCTTATTTAGAGCTTTTATTGGTTCTTCTAGAGGCTGACCTAGGACTTTCTATTAAATTTTGCTTTTTTTTAAACTAAAGATACCCTCAAGTGGTTCAATTCAATTTATTACCGCATCGATGGGCGGAGAGTCGGGTCTTTCAGCCTTACGCGGAGGCCTCGGGGTAGGACTCTAAAATCACCACCCCCTCGGGAAAGGTGAGTCTCTCAGAGGAAAAACACCGACTTCTCTTTGGTATTGAGGGGCGCGCGGTGTTCGCTCCGACACCTCCCCTAGGGATTTGAAAACGTCCCCTCCTGATGTTCCCTCAGCACGAGCCCCCTACATTGCCTTTACAATATTAAATATATAGTATATATTACCGTATATATATATAATATATATATATAAGTATATAGTTATACTATTTAAATTTTATTAAAATATTTTTTATATTATGATTTTTTTTAATAATTATTAAATTTTATATTTTTTTAATAAATATATTATATATAATAGGTATTAGAGATATAGGTAGTATAGGTATATATGAGGACCCTCAACATAAGGTAAGCCAAATTATTTTATAAAATTTATATAATGTATTTTTTTTTTACACTTTTCCTAACTAAAATTTTACCAGAATTCCAAAACTGTATTCCTTTTCGCTGCTAGCTATTGTTAATGTTTTTGAGATATGATTTTTTTTTTTTTTTGATTACAGTTTCCGCAATAAAATTTTACCCGGATTATTCCATCAATGTATTCCTTTTCCCTGTAGCTTATTGTAGTTTTTGAGAATGGATTGAGATATTGTATTTTATTAAAACCCCAATATCACCATGGTTAAATCCAGTTTAAAACCAAAGAATATCTCAAATGACCATATCTCAAAAACTACAATTAGCTACAGGGAAAAAGGATACATTGTTGGAATCCTGGTAAAATTTTAATACGAAAAGTGTAAAAAAAAAAAAAAAAAAAATCCTCAAAATATAATCCTCTAAGCACCAAAACGAGTATACATTTTTTGAATCCTTGTTAAATTTAAGTAGAGAAAGTAAAAATAAATTAAATATAAAAAATATAAATAAATATTGGCGCTATTATTTTTTAGGGAGCATTGGAAATAGTTATATATATATTATTTGTTAAAGGTATTACAACGGCAATGTAGGGGCTCGAGCCTTCACGGGCGACACTGAGGGGTACGTTTTCCATATTCGTGGGAGGCGGAGGGAAACCCCCGCGTAACACCCAAAAGATACCAATAGAGCGAGTCGATTCTAGAGGGACCCTCCCACGGATAGGTCAGGGGGGAATTAGTCCATAACCCCGTATAGTTCCCCGGCAGGGGCCGAGAGACCCCGACTCCTGCCATCAAGGCCGTATATTGGGGTATTTCTTTAAGTTAAAAAAAAAAAAGCAAAATTTAATAGATAGTCTATTTATTATAGAGTAACCAATAAAAAGGTCTCTAAATAAGCATCTTAATATTTATATACTATAATTATAACAATAATTTTTTTTTTTTTTTTTTTTTTTTACATGTTCTATCTAAAATGTTACCGGGATTCCAAAAAAATGGATTCCTTTCGCTGTAGCCTATTGTAGTTTTGAGAGATATTTTTATTTTTTATTATTTTTTTTTTTACATTTTCGCACTAAAATTTGGACGCATACTCCAGCAATGTATTTCCTTTTCACTAAGGTTATGTATTTGGTCTTTGCGATATGATTGCAGATTATTTGTTGATTTTAAACTGGAATATTTTCACCCTAATAATATTAAATATATATATATAATGTTATTAATAATTGATTATAGTGAAGTCGAACCTTCGCACTATAATATTAATATTATATATTACCTAAATATATACTATACCGTATATATATATATGTCAGCTTCCCGAAAGCATCATGCATCAATTTAATAATTAATAGATAGAGAGAATAATAATAATAATTGGATAATAATAATAATATTATAGCATATAATAATAATTAATTATAACAATAAGTAACATTATTATTATTATTATTATATATTATTATTATTATTTTTATTATATTAATAATAATAATCACACTAATAAGAAGTAATACACATATAATTTACATCATACATATATAATAAATAATAATAAAGTGTAATAATATTATTATTATTCATATTATCTAATGAATGATGATATTGATGTTAGCGCGTTCATCATCATCGAGAAAGCATGTATCATTTATAATTATGTATTTAATTATTATTAATTATACTTATGGAATAATAATACTAATAATAATTAGACTAATTAATTAATAATAATAATAATATTTATTACTATTATTATATTATGTATATTGATTAATAATAATAATAATATACAAATAATAATAATAATAATATAAGTAATAATAATAATATTATATATAATATTGTACATTTTTTTTGTCAACAAGTTTACGGTTGTGCGTACAAGTAGGCCATGGTGTGAGTCGGGAGTCGGTTGGTTCTAAAATCGACTCTGGGAGTCGGAAGTCGTTTGGTTTAAAATCGACTCTGGGAGTCGGGAGTTGCGGAGAGTAAATCGATCGGATATATTCTTTTCTTGACTCGCCCATCTCCAGATTCTATTAAAAGCATAATGCTAGGCTGACTTAGTTTTCTTCATTTGAAAAAGATCTAGCTATGCTTAAAACATGAATTCTCCCTCAGCGGGAATACATTTACCGCGAAAAATTTGTACGTGCCGGTGCTAAACTTTCCTATTTATGTACATACAATGACGACGAACAAAAGCACTGTACTTGTCTTAATAGCATGACAGCTCACAGATTTTCCACTCGGTCATACTCAACGTTGTGTCAGGCATCGTCCCTCAGTATATATTAATGAGTATAGTAGTAATTAATATATCATATATATATTACTATAGGTATATAGTATATTCTATATAATAATATAGTATATACTACGGTATATTAGTTGTGTTCTAATTAGGCTTATCTTTCGATAAAGTATAGTAATATAATCTATAATACCTAGTTATATATAATAGCTAGGGTCTTATATATATATAATGTACTATCATAACTTCATCCATACTCAGTAATATTAGCAACAAGAATATTAATAAGATTAATTTTAAATTTAATTGATATATATATATAATATATAATATATGAATATATATATAATATATATTAAGTTTTGCATATGAATTATACATCAAATAATAATAATTAATTAAATAATAAACAAAGCTGATCAATACAATCACATTTGGAATTGGAATTGGAAAAAAAGATAAAAAAACCCTGGCCAAAAGTACAAAGATATCATATCATTTTCGTATCTAATAAATTATGGGACAACTATATATTTTTCTTAACTCAACCCGATTTATTACTTTATAAACAATTGTTGTGTGAAAGCGTGGCTATAAAATGAGGGAAAAAATAATTAAAATAAATAAAAAAATAGTGTGAAAAAAGGGGCAGAAACATGTTGGATTTTGAATCAACAGCGAAATTTGTTATTTCAAAGTTAAACGGCTATGTTGAAACGGCATTACTAAGCAGTGACTAAGACTTTAGTCTTCTTCAGAGCTTGGGTTGCTTAGTTACATTTTTCAATTGGTTTGTTTGGTGCGTCGAAATTTTTTAAAAGTTTTACGAAAAGACCCTTCCTTAGAAATTATAGTGTGCACTGTAAAAACCTAAGAGTAATGGATGCCGCAGAATGTGTTATTGAAGATCTTTTTAAAAACAAGATTTAGTATGAGTTATGAAGACTTTCGAGAAAAATAAAATTTATTATTTTAAAAATGGAAGAATATTCTATCTTCCAGACCTAAAAACCAGAGGAAAAACTTTTGTAAGACATTGTCAAGGATGTCATTTAATGAGAAAAAGAAATGGGTTGACTTGGGAGTTACAAAATTCAATAGACTTTTTGTTTAGCTCCTTGTTTGATTTTTTCATTCGAAAAATCTGTTTGGTAAATGAGGAGATTACACTGATTTTAAATAATTTAATAACATCAGCATGCCAAAAAGGCTCCGAAAGATCACAGGGGACATAATAAAGTTATTTTATCCTCAAATATTCGGGTCATGTACGTGTGTGTGTTATGTGGTATAGCCCTTACTGGGTGGAGATGAACAAAATAAATTTAGATGGCAAGCGAATACGATTTGACAAAGGGTTGCCCTAAGAAGTAAGAGAGAATCTTCGCGAGTGTTAATAGCATGCGGTTCATATTACCATAGGCTGTCAAGAATATTACTTTTAGGTTGCATAATGAAACAATATGAATCCAATAATCGAACCGTGGGAGAAATTAGTGTACTCAGATACGTTCTTCAAGTTTGATGAGCCGGTATATGGATGAAAAAATTATTATGAAAAATCACCTATCAACAGCGACAATTTTCTCTGGTGTTTTTTCGAACAGAATTCAAAATGATTTAATTGATTATACATATTCAAAAATGATAAAGTTGCTTAAGGGAAAATCCATCATGAAATTTCTAGTATGGCCAAAATTTATCATTGCAATTCTCTAGACTAGAACATCAGAACGTATCAAATATTTCACAGTTATTACTGTTTTACGAGACCTTACAAAAAGAAAAACGAAATAGTGCTGAAAGATTCCTTTGGTTTTAACGAAATTACGTAAAGTCAGTAGACCGTATCGGACAGTGAATGACATTAATAAGCTCAACATGTTTCTTGCGCATTTGGAGGATACTAGAGGTGAAAGTAAATTAATTTCTCAAACTTATGATGGAGCTGCTACCATGTCAGGCCTTCTTCATGGTTTCAAAGTAAGTAAAGGAAAGCTATCCATCTCTGCTCAGTTTTCGCTCTCACCCATCTTTTGGTGTTCACATGTTAGAATTTAATTAGAATATAAAGTTTTATCTCAAGAGTCATGTTAGGATTAGTATTAGAGAATGTAGTTATTTTTCTCCAGGTTAAATCTTGCCCGTCTTTAGAGAGTTTTTTTCGCTAAAATCGCCTAAAAGGACAAGCTCACTTGATGCTATATAGTTAAAAGAAGGTTTCCAAAAAACCGCACCAACTAGATGGAATTACAGTTCTCGCTTAGTTCCTATGCCAAAGAAAATAGATCTTATATGATGAGTTATTGATGAAAATAACTTTGGATAATGTAGAAAATGGTGAGTGGCGATATGGGACAACTATCAATTCCGCTAGATTGGATCAAGCCACAGTCCAATTAGAGTGATTTTAAATTTAATTTTCTACTGTGAACATTTAGTGAAAATGAGTTTTCCTTTTACTGATGTTTTGATTATTATGAAATGTTCCTTCAGCTCAAAAAGTTTGGATATTACTAATTTTTTATGACCTAAAGAAATGTACGCGTTGAAAACTACTAAAATTTCATTGAGGTAAACAAGATCTTTTCTCTAAAAATGTATGACTAATGTTAAAGGAAATTTTCCATCAGAAAAACATTCATGATTACTATAGAAAATCTATACACATAATCCCTATGGATAACAATCATTCAAACAGTTGTGATCCAACTAGAAAAACTGGTCAGAACTTGTTATTGCTAAATTGCTACTGGAAAGAAAATTTTTGATATTACTTTCACTACTATAACCTATTCTAAACAGACTACGCATAATTTAAAAACAGATGTTTCTAAATAGCATATGCAAAAGATATGTTTTCCTAGAAAAACTTATCGAGAAGATCTTAAACTAAAACACTATAATTTTGTCTGACGAGAAGCCCCATGTTGACAAAAATTCGAAGACTGCAGAACGAATTTATTAGTTAGGTGTATTCTTCGGATGATATCTAGAAATACATTTATTGTATTGTACAACTTAATATAACACGTATACCACATGGACAATGACACTTTAGTGAAGTTATGCCTGTATTTTTTTCAATTTGCCAGTTCATTCTACGATACCATCATACTACTTAGCAACCGAGAAGAAGCTTCTTCTGCATTGAGAAGAATTAAAGTAATACGATCATAAGTGCAATTTACAATTCTTAATATCGCGTAACTCGATGAATCATCCATGATATTTGGTCAACTACTTGTGAGCTACATTAGAAAGGTGAACCTTCTCTTTTGAAGTTTAAAAATTTCAGAAGATTTTTATGAAGGAATTATAAAAGAATTCATAAAAAGGACAAGGAGGATGGACTTATATTATGAATATAGCTTCAAATAAAAGGCGGTAGGGCCATAATAATAATAACGTATTCAATAAGTTAATAAAAATGGTAGCTACTATGGGTATATTTACGATTTTTTTATAATATTAAAATATGATATAAAATTAATATATATATCTACATCTTAATATATAAATTTATAATACTATAGTCTTTATATATTATATAATATGATAATAATAATATTTACGTAACTATATAATATTATATATATCTTCTACCATTGTATTATGTCCTGATTACAGTTAAACTTCCGCTCATGACTCTAATACGTTGGAGGATCCGTGACTCACAAGATATACTACCATTCTATAGTATAATGATTAAATTAAAGTGCATTTCATCTTCTCTTGGTGTTTTACACTTCCAATCCTCCTATGTATGTAGTTGATTCACACGAAGGGGGGCCAATTTCTTATCAGGCATATTAATGATATAGGTAATTGGCGTCCAAAATTTGTCATGCATAGTGAAGGGGACAGTTTAAACTGGTGTTATTAACAGAGAAGAGGAAGGAATACCTCCAACAAAGTTAAAGGAATCGAAATTCCCCTAATATATTTTCCCCTCCATATTGAATAATAAAATTTTTATAATAAAATCTAGCCTAATAACATAAATATTTCGCTAATGATTTGAGAATATTTAATAAATTTTAATTGTTTTTATACTGTATAAAGTTTTAAAAACTAACACAAAATTACAAGTTCCATCGTTTCTTTTACTTTGATTTTTCTTCGATTTATCTCAGTTATAAGTATTTTATTATCTGTTATAGGAGCCAGGACGACTGGAAGTTAATCTTTAACTCTCCAGCTCCATCGAATCATGCTTGATTCTATAGTTCTCGAGTTGCAGCTTGCCGGTCCTACAAAAATTTGCTAAGATCAATGCGGCTTCGTGCCCCGTCAGCGCCTGGAATTTACCCAGCATAAGTGTAAATGTATAACTCTTAAGGAAATAAATTGGTCAGGTAGTAGTGAACTACTGAAAATCAGCTAAAATGGATGTTTTTTGATAAAGAAGAGAGAAATGCCGTAATTTATTTTAGATAGTTTTAAATATAGTTTTTGTCAAAAGTTTAGGATAAGTCAAAAAATGAAATTTGAGGTAGAAATTATAGAATAGAGTAGTTTAGGCTGAATTTTAATAAGGTTACAGATTGTGAGAAGAGGGAGTGAGTATTAAGACAAGCTATCTAAAAAGTTACTAAAAAGTCTCGGCGATTAAATTAGAGAACACAAGAAACAACGTTCGATGGCCCAATCATTTGTCTACATCTATG
>JABUQX010022285.1:0-7500 GCA_015478945.1 Trachelipus rathkii
GTATATATATATATATATATATATATATATATATATATATATATATATATATATATATATATATATATATATATATACCCTACCCCGCCCCAATAACAATTTACTAAACTCCCCCTCCCCAAAAATTTCCCCTATAGAAGAAACACTGTCTAGAAGAGGCCAAATTGACCTCGCCCGGACAGATCAGGTCACCACCCAAAACTCTTACAATATAAATATAGATTCAAACTAGACAATGTTACCAAAATACCTATTCCTTCTTGCACCATCAAACCCACACACATTCACTATCACCTCTTCATTACTGCCAATATTATGCAGATTCTCGAAGTGTTCTTTCCACACTCCCCTCACATCCATTTCATCAGTTACAAAAGCACCATCCCTATTCATTATTCTAAGCAGGTTCCCCTTATTCTCATTCTTAACCTTTCGCGCTTCCTTCCAGAAGAGCTTCCTATTCCCTTGTAAGTCCAAATTCATCCTCCTTCCAAACTGTTTATTTACCTCTTCTTTTCTCCTACGAATGCACCTTTTAGTATTTCTTTTTTCCTCCTTATATAATTCCAAGCATCTTTCTTTTGAAACTTCATCATTTGCTTTTAGTACATTCAACCACGCTTCTTTTTTTACTTTTAACCGCTTGCATCACCTCTTCATTCCACCACTCACTGTTAACATTCTTACTTCCTACTTAGCACATCCACATACTTCTTTTGCACTGCTAACAATTGTTTCCTTCATTTGCTCCCAGATTTGTTCAGTTTCAACTTGTTCACATTCAACTGATTTACTTGCGAGCGCTCTTACTTACATGCTTATCCTTATTATCTTGTTCACTTAACTTCTCACTCTTAATTTTACCCACTTCCTTTCGTATCACCTTCCTCTCCATCCAAGCCCCCACTAACTTAATTTTACATAAAACAACATAATGATTCGATAATCCCATTCCTAAACCCTCACTGATTTAACATCCAACACATACTTCAACATCTCCTTCATCAACACAAAATCAATAACACTTTTCACTTCGATACCATCTCTACCTACACCAACTCTAGTATACTAATACCTATGTTTAAAGAAAGTATTACTTACACACATACCTCTCTCTCCTCACAGAAATCAATCACCTTCCTATCATTCTCATTTTCTCCCGCCACCCCAAAACCACCTGTTATACCATCCCTTTTTTGATCCAACCATTCAGGTCCCCCAACACTATCAATCTGAAGTTCCTACTCACCCCATCCAAAACATCATTCAGATTATCCCAAAAAAATCGTACTCTCTTCAACGTTTCCCTCAACGCGTCGCTGAGTTAACAGTAACCGGCCCTCTATCCACAAGGCCATCCATGTTCCCAAAGAAAGAGGACCGTATCCAAGTTCATTATAGTGCCCCGGTCTTCCTCCCATAATTGCTGAGTACTCAAAGGCCAGCCCCACATAATGAATGAGTCAAAGGAGATTTTACTCTCCATCAGCGGGATTCGAACACTGGACTCCGCGTCGCTGAGTTAACAGTAACCGGGCGCTCTATCCACTAGGCCATCCACGTTCCCAGAAAAAGAAAGTTTCAAGTCTGGCTTTTAAAGCCCCCGGTCTTCTCCTCCCATAATTGCTGAGTACTCAAAGGCCAGCCCCCATATATAATATATATATATATATAGTATATATATATTTATATATAAATATATATATATATATATATATATATATATATATATATATATATATATATATATATATATATATATATATATATATATATATATATATATATTAATATAGCCGTTTTCGTTTTCGTCATTTGTGCTTACGCTCGGTAAGGAATGCTTACATTCTAAACATTCATCAATTCAAACGGGCCTACCACGCCGCCATATTGTTTGTTACATTTTTGCGTAAGCACGTCCTAAATTCGACATTTTTTACGATTATGCGCATAGTTTGACAAAAATGAATGTAAGCACAAATGCAAAAACGAAAACGACTTTACAATACAGCAGTTTTTGTTTTTGCATTTGTGCTTATGAAACGTAAGAAATGCTAGAGTTTGCGTTCGTTTTTGTCGAACATTTAGGAAACAAAAAAATCGTAATGGAAATGTCAGAATTTAGACGTTCTTACGCAAATATGTAAACAGTACGCTGGTGGCGGTGTGAAAATTCGTTTGACAGTATTGGAATGGTTCATTCAATAAAATCAGCTTTAAATATAATTTCTTCCAAATAGATAAACTCCATCACAATAGTAGATCAATTATTTGTAATATAAACCATTTGTTATGTTTTATTTCTGTTTATTCCAAATCAATGGGCTCCATCACAACAGCTGATTGCAATTGTTTGCAAAAAGAAAACTTCAAGGAATCACGGGTCGTTTTCAGCGCAAAACTGTGTAAGCATATCTTACCGAGCGTAAGCACAAATACAAAATTGAAAATGATCTAGGTCAGATAGATCAGGAAATTATCAGACAAATTGCGGATATGCTCTTCAAAATTCAAAATTTTCAACGACTGTTTTCGAAAGAAAGCCACGCTACATTTTCCTACGTCGAAATGTAAGAAACGTTGCGATTGGTTCATAAACAAATTTCTAATTTTTTTTTTTTTATTTTCATTGTACTTTATGGCATTTTTTAAAAATAACGTAATTAAATAATTTTATAAAAAATATTAGGCGTTTTCCTTCAATTTTTTTTACCACGATAAATACTAAAAATATTTGTGATAATAAAAATAAACTTTTGTTACATAAGAAAAAAAAAATATATATATATATATATATATATATATATATATATATATATATATATATATATATATATATATATATATATATATATATATATATATATATATATATATAATAAAAATATATATATATATATATATATATATATATATATATATATATATATATATATATATATATATATATATATATATATATATATATATATATTTGAGGGTATAGTTCCAAAGGATTAGAGGAGAGGAGTAATAGTACCCTTATATAAGGGTAAGGGAGATAAGGGAACTGTAGAAATTATAGGGAATAAGTTTATTGAGTGCTGTAGGGAAGGTATATGCTGGTATTTTGTCGAAGAGGCCGAAAGTGACTGAAGGACTGATTGCGAAGAACAAGGTGTGCGTTTAGGAGTGGTAAAGGATGTGTGGATCAAATCTTTACATTGAAACAAACATTGAGAAAATGAGGGAGAAGAAGAATAAATTGTATTAGGTTTTATGGATTTAATAGGCGGGCATAGAGTTATTAGGAAGGTTTATGGCAGTTAGTGATATAAAAATTATGGTAGTTTCTGAATGGAGTCAAAAGTATGTATGACGATAGAGGCGTGTGAAAGAATAAATGGTGTCAATGGTGATTGGTTTAGGATTAACAGCGGAGTAAGACAGGGCTGTGTTTGTCTCCTTGGTTCAATTTGTATATGTTGTGAAAGAATTCGAGGTGGGGATGGCAGGAAATGGTGTTAGAAAGATGGAGAACTGAGATGAAAGTGAGGGTGCCCTACCTATTATATGGGGATTTGGCTCTGTGTGGCGAATCTGAAGAGAGTCTGAGAGGATTGTAGAGATTTGGTAGGGTGTGTAAAAAGAGGGGCTTGAAAGCAAACGTGTAGACAAGAGTAAGGTTATGGTTGTGAGTGAGGACACCTCAGTGTGAAGTTATGTTAGATGGTGAGCAGCTGAACAAGTGTCTGAGTTTAAATATTTAGGGTATATGTTGAATGGAAGGGGAACGGACGATGCAGAGTGTAGTAGGAAAGCGAATGGCAGGAAGGTGGCTGGTAAAATTAAATGTTGGTAAATGTAAAGGGACTAAGTCTTGAGCAAAGTAGGGTTTTACATGAGGCTGTTACCTGTGTTAATGTATATTAGTGAGACTATGGTCTGAACAAGAAGTATAGATCTAAAGTTCAATGTGTTCAGATGGCCAATCTTAGGGGCCAGGGTGTGAGAAGAATTGATAAAGAGAGGAATGAACGTATTAGGGTGAGTGGTGTGGTGTGAAGAAAAAAGTAAATGAGAGTATAAATGAAATTATGTTAAGATGGTTTGGTCATATGGAAAGGGATGAATGATAGTCGGTTGTTTAAGCGAATGTATAGTGGCGAGTGTGTTGGAAACCGACTGGCTTGGGAGACCGAAGAAAAGTGGATTGAGGTAAACGAATGTTTGAAGGAGAGAAATGTGAGTTTGGTGAGGCGAGAAGAAAGGTGCATAACAGGAGTGAATGGCGGAGTTTTGTGAGGTGGTTGTGCTCCACCTGGGCCAAGGGATGGAACCTCATTGACGATCTACCATAGTGAGGGTCCATCGCTGTCCCATGAAGCTTTAGGGTGGATTTTCTGGCTGCGAAGGGCTCGCACTAATTAAGGATACCTGTGGGGGCGGTAAGGAGGGGCTTTCCTTTCGACTTATGTCATGTCCTTCTACTGCTTTTCTTTCCATGTCTGTTGCAAGATCCCATTCCCATTCTCGGAAAAATATAAAGAAGATTAAGAAAAAGAATATAAATATATATATATATATATATATATATATATATATATATATATATATATATATATATATATATATATATATATGTTATATATATATATATATATATATATATATATATATATATTGTTGGTTATCAAAAAGTCAATTTAAAGAAGGAAATGTTTGCATCGCAAGTTTATTACAAACTTCACTGATGCCGATAATGATACCCACTAATTGGGCCAATATTGCCGAAGGACATGACACTTTTAAAATGTAATCGATAACACACCGATACCCCATACCATGGTATCAGTGGCATCACTAATATATATATAGCAGCATATATATATATATATATATATATATATATATATATATATATATATATATATATATATATATATATATATATATATATATATATATATATATATATATATATATATATATTTATATATATATATATATATATATAGATAGTATATATATATATATATATATATATATATATATATATATATATATATATATATATATATATATATATTTATATATATGTTATATATATATATATATATATATATATATATATATATAAACTACTCTTTTTTAATGCGCTTTATCCCCTTTTCAGAAGATAACACGAGGGGACTGCAGGAAATCGAACTTTAAGGTCGGCTATCCCAAACCAGCGCCACCAACGTGTTCGCAGTTGAGTTTTAATTCTTGCCCCCAGGTAGATAAAACTCCAACTGCTACGCAGGATTTGAACCAGCGTCCTCTCGTATGAGAGGCGGTGACTCAACCTCCTGCGCATAGATGCTTTTATATATATATATATATATATATATATATATATATATATATATATATATATATATATATATAGTATATATATATATATATATATATATATATATATATATATATATATATATATATATTCTTATTTTATTTCTTCTTTACCTACCTCTTATTCCCAATATTGGGAGTAAGGTGCGTGACAAGCATTGGAAAAGAAAAGCAGTAGAAGAATATGACAAAAGTCGAAAAGAAAGCCCAGCCTTACCGCCCCCTCTGTACCATTAATTAGTGAGAACTCGTCACAGACAGAAAATCCACCCTAGAGCTTCATGGGACCGCGACGGACCCTCACTATGGTAAATCGTCAATGTAAGGGTTCATCCCTTGGCTCTAGGTGGGCCAAAAAGCCCCCATACAAAAACCCCGCCATTCTCTCCTATCATGCACCTTTATTCTCCCCTGCCAAACTCACATTTCTCTCCTTCAGATATTCGTTCACCGACTCAATCCACTTTCTCTTCGGTCTCCCAGCGGGTCGGTTCCCAACACACTCACCACTATACATCCGCTTAACCAACCCACACTATCATTCATCCTTCCACATGCCAAACACACACTCACACACCCTCTCTCTATTCTCTCTCATTTACTCCCTTTCTTCTCACAATTCACACAACTCAATAAGTTCATTCCTCATTTTATTACCTTCTCACACCTAGCATGCTCCTAAGATTGTCCATCTGAAATCATTAATTGAAATTTAGATCTATACTTCTTATTCCAGACTATAGTCTCACTACCATACAATAACAGGTAACAACATACCCTCATGTAAGACCCTAGCGCACTCAAGACTTAGTACACATACCCTAAATATTTAAACTCAGACACTTGCTCCAGCTGCTCACCATCTAACATAACTACACACTGAGGACTGTCCTCACTCAAACCCATAACTTACTCTTATCTACGTTTATTTAAACCCCTCCTTACATACCCTGCCAAATCTCTCTACCAATCCTCTCAAACTCTCTTCAGATTCGCCACACAGAACCAAATCATATATATTTGAAACTATGTCAATCATCTGGTATTTATAAATAGAAAATTACCAGCCGCGGGTCTAAAAGTTAATTTCATAACCAGAAGACAATCTAAGTATACATCAGAAAGTTAAATTAAACCAAATACAGAAAAATACGTATGTTTGGTGCGAAAATATGTAAATCCTAAACAACCCTCTTTAAGTGTGGGTAAGTTTACTGCTTGTTATAGTATTTTAAAATACCAGGCTCTGCCTAAATCGCTTAAAAATTTCAGGGCATTGGCTCCTTCCAGGTATATGCCCCATTTGGAATCAAGATATTATCAATTATTTATGAAATATAATGAAAAATAATACGTGTTACCAACACCTTTCTTTTTACTTCAATTTCAGGTATGAAAAATATTTTATGGTAAAACTATGTTTTGCTCAAGCTCAGCATCCAAAATTTGTTTGCCCTTGACTCCACTGCCCACTAAATATAATTTTATTTCAACTATAGTAACCTAAAAATAAACATATTTTGCAATAAATATATTTTACAAACTTTTCAAAATGAATAAAGCATGACTTATACTTCCTTGGTTATAGAAGATTTAATACCATAATATACAATACCTGATAATGCAGTTCCTCTCTGCAAAACATCATCTATATTATCCATCATAATTCTCTGAACATCATTTAAATCATCTCTTAACTGATGAATATTTCTTCGTCCGGGTGCGCCACTATATTGCCTACGTAGTTTCTGAATAAATGTGTCTGTCAAATACAAATAAAGCGGTGTCTTATTTATAAAAGGACAACTATCTTAAACTAAAATTATTCTTCACATGGATTATAATTTTGGTAATATAAATAAGGAAGATGGATTGAAAAGGGGGAATAGGAATATTAACAAAAAATAACTTTTGAACTCACTGTCAATATTAAAAGCTGTATTAAAGTTCTTTATATATATATATATATATATATATATATATATATATATATATATATATATTAAATATATATAATATATATAGATATATATATATATATAATATATATATATATATATATATATATATATTATATATATAATATAATATTGTATTATAAAAAAATTATCGATATATCGAAATATC
>JABUQX010022285.1:15000-25000 GCA_015478945.1 Trachelipus rathkii
ATTTTTGGATCTCGAGTGCCTGTAAATTCTTACAAGCATTTCAGCCTTTTCTCTTCCCAATCTATTTCTTATTTTGCTCCAAATGATCCCAAACGTTGAAAAGAATCTTTCTATTTATCCTGAACTTCTACATTTCTCTAAATGGCTTTTAACCCTTTCTTTTTTTGTTTATTTTCTTTGCAGTAATTACAAAGAACTCTGTTTGGTTGGTCACTTAATACTGTCCCCTCCTTCCATTCACTAGCCTTATATCTTCCTCCCGAAGTGATACTTTGGCATTTTTAAATATCCTGTATATTGTTTTAAAGAACAATTAATAAAATTATTCAATATATAATTAAGATAATCTGAAAGGAAAAAATAAATTTGTCTAATAGGAAAGCTTTGAAGATTTTTTTTGAACGATTTATATTAAATATAATATATAATATATATTATATATATATATATATATATATAATATATATATATATAATATATAATATATAAATATAATATATATATATATATTATATATAGATATATATATAATATATACGTTATATATATATTATATATATATATATATATATATAGTATATATATAATATATATAATATAAATATTAATATAATATATATATATATATATATATATATATATATATATATATATATAGATGTAAGGGGGTGTGAATATCCCCCTTTCTTTTTTTTTTTTTTGTTTGCTTTTTTAAGTGTTTTGGAGTGGAGTTATATTTTGTATTGTTATCCAAGTTATTACCCATCCATCGTTCATTATATTTGCTTCATTTATGGAAAGAATTAAGAAAATAAATTGTTATTATTAATTCTTTATATCTTCTTCCATTTTAGATTAATATTTTTCTTAGATAATTTTTTTAAAATTACATATGTATGTTTATGGAAAAAGAGTGTCCAAATGTATTTAAAGACACAAAAACTTAGATTCCCATCGTCGTCGTATGTTTATGTTTAAGGAAAAGATAACTATCTCACAAGGTCAGTTCTTAATGATAAATTTAACTTAAGAATTTAAAAATAAATGATATTATATGGCTTAATTTAAAATACTTTAAGAATATTATTTAAGTAAAAGTTTTCCCCATATTCCAGTTGCTCCCGCACTGTATCTTCGTTTCCCAGCTATCAGTCCTGCAGTTCCCTTTTTACAAATAGAACCCCTCTCAGTACGGCTTACCAGACCAGGGTATGTATTACCTAAATGAAAGAAAATTTAATATTAAGTTTATAATTTATAATAAATAAAATAAGTAAATAATTAATTAAAAATAATAAAAACGAAAACTGGTGAAATCATGACTCACATGTGTTTTATGTTTTCCCCAGGGTTCTATTTTCAGTCCAGAGATTCTGTTTGTGGAGTTTCTAATTTCTTGACAGAAGTTCTATTTTGCAGTTCTATCATATCATAGGGTTTCATTTGGAAGAAACCTCCTGTATTTCTATCTGCCAATGCTGATCTTTTGATAAGCTTCTTTGTGAAAAAGCTTCTTAACCATAATTTCTCTGTGAGGATTTTGTTACCCCAAAAAGCTGGATTTATTCTGAAAATTACCCGATACTTCCCATCCCGCGGTATCATATTTATTTAATGGCAAAAGTGGATATAAAGTTAAGTGAAGGAACTTGGTTGTGACAATACTTCTCTAATTTTATAATTACACCCCGACTTCTATTATAAATCTTGTTTAAGTGTACAGAAAATATAAAAACATTGAACTTCTTTTAAAAGCTTATTATTAAAATACTTTAAAATACTTACTTAGTAATTAAATGAATTGTTTCTACTGTTCATAAAATATTGTAAATAATTATTATTATATTCCCTCTTTATTTCTCTCGAACCACAATAGTAATTGCTACTCAATATAGCTGTATGATTGATATGGTTAATATTAACCGAATAAAAGCCTCTTATTAGGCAAGCGTGCTTGTGAAGATCCTTATTTGTATTATAAAAGTATATATTTGATCTCTGAATGTAGATAAGTTTTGGATTAGTTTATTAAAAATATAACCAAAAAGGGTGTCATTAAAACCCCTCTTTAAATTCTTTAAATTAATAAATAGTGTAAAAGTTTCCTTTGCTAAAAAGTAAAAATCTGAAAGAACCAAATCACCCCCGTTTAATCTGCTGCACCTGTGCAATACGGTGAAAGAGTTACAGGGTCCTGCGACAAATTGACCCTCCTTAGCACAAAAGTCTATATTCTCTCTGCAGTGTGAAGGGAAATTGGAAAGGAAAGAGAATATCTTCTCTACACATCTCTTACATCCTTATCAGGTAAATAAATAAGAGATACTTAATAATAATTTCCCATTTAATTTTCATAGGTTAGGATTAATCTTTAGTATTTTATATTCGATATTAGTTTCTATTATATAAATATATATAATAATATATATATTAAGGGAAGTAACATTCCGTAGTATAAGGGTCATCCGTATTTCTAGACCATTCTACAAATATTGGTGATCCTGGAATTACTCTCCCTTACATAGACTCATTAAATGGCGCCCGAACAGGGACTCTGTTCTTGTTCGCCGCGTTGCATTTTTTGAGTGCGTAGGTTGTGACTTGGTTCACATTTTCGTCTCTTGGATTTTCTGCAATCCCATGGTTTCGGTATAAATGTTAAATTCCTGGTAGTAGTTCGAGAGAAAATAATTAAATATTGTCCCTTGTTTCCCTTAATATTTAACTAAAGTAATTGGCTGATACTACATAACGTGACACTGCTGATCCAAAAGGACATATCAAACCTTATAAATTAATCAAAAAAATGCAACATCACGAAGCGCATATGTATGCTTCCCCATTCGTTGATCATACCCGTAATAGCTATTCGCCTGAGAGACATAGGGGAATAAAGCTGTTACAACGACATGAGGTCATAAGCCCAGTAAAACAATTATTAAATCCCCCTAAATCTCCTAATTTTTCAAAAATCCCTAGATATTATAATGATTCCTTGTATACAAATCAGAACACACAGTGTACTGATCAAGCTACTATAAAAGTTCAGTATCAATTAAAGTTAATAAATGACATAACTAGTCTTTTGAATATTCTAGCTGAAAGCTTGAAAGAAACCCCAATTGGTAATAATGATTCTGAATATCCTTCCCGTAATAATTTGAACCAGAATTGTAGGACTTACTATTCCTTTAGAGACCAATGTAACTCTTCTCCTAAAACAGATAATAGTAAATACTATTATGGGAAGAAATTTAATGAATGGAAAAATTTACAGTCGTTGAATGCTAGTTCAACCGTTGGTTATGACAGGTCTTATTGTACAAATGTCCCACGAAGTATGAACGTTGACTGTTATGACACATTATGTGACTATTGCAACAAGGTGGGCCATAGTATAAATGAATGCTACAAATACCTCGGTATTTGTAGTTATTGCAAACAAGGTCATAAAATAGCTGAATGCAGAGTACGTCCGACTCCTTTGTTTTCCCCTCAGAATAGTCGTAGTTCTAGTATGGTTTGCTTGTTGTGCAAGAAAACGCATCCTGGGGTAAAATGTTTACTAAATGTTCAGAAACACGACGAAGTAAATGATACGAATATTTCTAGCATAAGTAATAGTTCCCGTTCACTGCCTCCTTGTCTTCCTAGTAAAATTGTCAAATCTTGTGAAAGTTGTGGTCAGTCACAATTGCCAAGTAAATGTTTGGGTTTGGGTAACGTTGAAAAATCTAAATTACCAGAACAATTGGTCGACCGTAAAACTCCCATGGTGAGAAATACACCAGTGGAGGAAACTAAGCAATTAACACACGTGGAGAAAAATGACTCCGTTAAAAAAATTATTCAATCTAACGCCCCAAAGGTGGAAAACTTGGAAAAACCTATAATAAATGAAGTATTAGTTCCTAATGTTCTCAGTATAAACGATTTAAATAGTAGTACTGAAAGTTTGTGTCTTTTGGATGCCATTAATCATAGTGTGCAAGATACAAATGAATCTAATTATAGTCATGAAAGCCATTGTGTTTTAAATGCCTCTGATCCTGTTGTAAAAGGCATAAATGAATTACTTACTAGTAATGAAAGCCAGTCTTTTTCAAAAGTTAACGATTCTCATGGTAATAGTATAAAAGACGTGGTCGCTGATGATGAAAGTCAGTGCCTGTTAGATGAAAAATCGCTATTGAACAAATATAGGTCAAAGCCTTCGTCTTTCCAACCTGTTGATAATACTTTAGAATATAAATTTCCTTTATTCCCTTTGCTAAAAGTTGGAAATAAAAATACTTTGAAAAATTCAGTAAATAACCCTTGGTATAATGTAGACGATAAACCTATATCAAATTCAGCTCCAGCACCAACACTTGAATCAAGATTGCGTGTAGTGCAAGTTGATTGCGATAAAGGAAAATCTGGTTCTTTGATAGTTCCCGTCGCTGTTAATCCAAATAGTCATAACTACTATAGTTGCTTTGTTGACAGTGGAACTGGAACTAGCCTAATAAGTAAAGAATTTGTTTTAAAATGTTTTAAAGACGTAAATTTGTTACCGTCCATTGACTTGGGAATTAAAGAAATCAAGGGATTACATCGTAATCACACAATACCCGTTGATCATTATATAAAAATGAAATTGTTTTTCCCTAAAACTAATTTTGTCACAAAACCAATCGTTTTTGTTTTACTACCTTCAGAATTCCTACCTGAATTAATTGTATTAGGAGCTGTTGCCTTGAAAGAAAATGGGCTGATGCCTTATATGTCTACTATGAAATTAGTACATAGAATAGGTTCAAAAATAGAACCAATATCAGTAGACACAAAGACCTTAACCTCCCCATATTCTCAATATTGGGATTTAACTTCCTTTCCATGGTGCTCTTAACATTGAAGAGGATTTCTGTGGTTATATTATATCTTATATAATCGAATAAATATAATGCCGCTAAAATATCTTTGGCATATCTCTTACTCAATTTCTTTTCTATCTCTTTTTCTTGTTCTCTTCCTATCTTCTGGGTTTTTGGGAATCCGGAGGGAAGGGGGGACTTGGGATATAAATAAATCAAAAATACTGAAATGCATTATTATCTGCCTAAAAGAAATAATTTTTATTTTTTATATATAGGCCCTGCATATATAAGTCATTCGACTTGAATGGCTTATCCTTAGTTAGGAAAAATATGGTAATTGTTTACAGTATACTTATGTGTCTAGTATCTTTATAGCCTAAATTTGATAATATGCCCCATGATATATTTAATTTTATGAATTTAAAAATTATATTAAAATTTATTACTAATATATATTAAGTTATTTATATTAATCGGCAGATTATTTTGTACATAATTAAAACCTGAACTAATGCAGTTAAGTTTTTCAGATACATTGTGGTGTGTTGACCTAGGTCTCATTTATCACACACCGCCCGCCATAAAACGTAGACTGTGTTTTTTTTTTAAAAGTCGAGTGATATCGATGTATGTACTTTTTCAGTGTAAAATTTTATTAGTGAAACGCTTGTTCCTTGTGAAATAAATTTGAAAAGAAAAAAAAAACAATATTTGAAAAATGTTCCGTAAAGGTGTCTGCATTCATTGTAAATCATTTTTGTAGATAAATTTTACTAACCACATTATGGCCAATACAAAAATATTTGTGGTCCCCTTTTAGTGTCCCATACTTGGACTGTATATTTCGTTCGAGAACTCTTACGAACCTCTCACTATTTCGGAACTCTACCCTTGGTCGTTGAAAAAAAAATAAAAAATTTTAATGTTCCAATTCGGAAAACACTTAAAAAAATCCAAGGTGGGGAGTTTAGATTTAGTGGGGGGGATGTAAGGGGGTGTGAATATCCCCCTTTCTTCTTTTTTTTCTTTTTGTTTGCTTTTTTAAGTGTTTTGGAGTGGAGTTATATTTTGTATTGTTATCCAAGTTATTACCCATCCATCGTTCATCCTATTTGTTTCATTTATGGACAGAATTAGAATAAATAGATTGTTACTACTAATATATAATATTCTATATTCCAGCCTTAGTTTCTTAGTTTGTTATAGCTCCTGATATTCATGATTAATGATAAACTTATGTTTCATTTATAATATTATGATGTTTATAATATGATGATGATAAATATGATTGTGTCCCAATCCCACGTAATTGTTTATATTGGACACCTTACCAATCTTATTGAGCTCCCATGCTCCTGTTGTTACCGACGATTCCTGTATAATTATACAAGGACTTTGCAGGTTAGTAAAAATATATGAAAGTAATTAATTAAATATAAGTTAAAGAAAAATGATTTTATGACGCTTTTAAGATACTTTAAGAATATTATTTAAGTAAAAGTTTTCCCCATATTCCAGTTGCTCCCGCTCTGTATTTTCGATCCCAGTCAATCCTGCAGTTCCCTTTTTTACAAATAGAACCCCTCTCAGTACGGCTTACCAGACCAGGGTATGTATTACCTAAATGAAAGAAAATTTAATATTAAGTTTATAATTTATAATAAATAAAATATTTAAATAATTAATTTAAAATAATAAAAATGAAAACTGGTGAAATCATAACTCACTGTGTTTTATGTTTTCCCCAGGGTTCTATTTCTTGACAGAAACACTTTTCTATTTGTGGCTTGTAATTGTCAGACGTCGTTTGTGACGAAATTCTATTTCTTGCCAGAAATTCTATTGCACAGCTTTATCGCATGGCTTTTCTATTGCCTGGCTGTTCTATCAGAGGGTTTCTGGGAGAAACCTCCTGTGCTTGTTAGCCTTGGATTTTACTGCTTATTCCTTTTGCTAAGCTTCCTTGTGAAAAAGCTTCCTGACCAAAATTCCTCTGTTGAGGATCGTATTACCCAAAAACGTTGGACTTATCCTGAAAATTATCCAACACTTCCCATCTCGAGGTGTCATATTAATCAATTTTGAAACGTGGAAAAAGTTAAGTTAATCTTAAATAAAAACATTGAACTTCTTCGAAAAACTATTATTAAATTACTTTAGAATATTTACTTGGAAATTGAACGAATCGTTTTAACTATTATAAATTGTTGTAATGATTTAATATATTTCCCCATTTACCCCTGGTTCTCGAATTGTTTCATGATTGCTACTCTTTTTAGCAAAATTACTAACCACCTAGGTTTCATATTAAACCACGGTGTGTTCCTATATACATTTGTGTAAGTGTAATTGTGTGAAGGTTTATGACTATAGTATATGTGTAAAGAGTATAAAAGTTTTGTAGATATTGATTAATTAAAACTTAAAAAAACTACTAGGGTGTTATTTAACCCCCTTCTTAGTCAACTTAAAAGTTATGTATGCAAAGACGAAAGAAATGTTTGGATGAGCCGTTCACCGCCGAATTGTCTACCAAGGGTGACGTGATGAATGAGAGGCTAGGTCCTGAAGACAACTACCCCCGTAAGCGAAGCCTTATCGGGTAAAGAAGAGGGGTATCGGAAGTAATACCGTCTGCTGCTCTTCTCTTATTATAGTTTGAGTCAGGTAAATACATATCTATTTGTTAACTGACTGTAAAAATTCTTTCTTATAAACCCATTAATTTAAAATATTAACTTTTTTTTAAAAGATTTCGATATATTTAAAACTTTCGGTATATATATATAAATATTATTTATATATATTTATATATCTAAGGGTAGTAATATTCCATAGTTTAAGGGTCATCCGTATTTCTAGCTATCTACAAATATTGGTGATCCTGGAATTACTCTCCCTTACATATATATATATATATATATATATATATATATATATATATGTATAAGATATATATAACTTATATATATAATCTCCTCATATATATATATATATATATATATGTATATCTATTTATTATATATTATATATAATAACTAACATCACTATCACCTATATTTTTATTTACTAACATAATATAATCCATATAATATATATATTGTATAATATATTATTATATATTATATATATATATATATATATATATATATACATTTGATATATACACATAATATATATATATATATATTGTATAAAGATATAAGATGTTCTGTCACACACACACTGGTGTATGCCGATAGAGTTTGCCACGAATATGTGGAATAAGATGTTGAAGGCGTGGGGAATGAGGATAAATAGAGAGAAAATGGTGGTGAAGACTGATGATAACCAAGAGAGAGAGAGAGAGAGAGATATGGCTAGACGAGAGACGAGGAGAGAGAGAGAGACGACGAGAGAGAGAGAGAGAGAGGAGAGAGAGGAGAGAAGAGAGACAGACAGAGAGAGAGATAGAAGATAGCCGGTAACATACAGAGGAGGTTCAGGCTTAAACAAGTGAACAGTTTTAAATACCCTGCGGGAGATGGACAAGTTCTCGCAAACGTAGGAATAGTTATACCCATACTGAAAGAAAAGGAAAACCGCTACGGAGGCTGAAGTATTGATTTTATCGAACACATCCTGAGACGATCCTACTCATACGGATCAGAATGTTGGGCGACGAACATATGCAGAGGTGCAAGATAAGGCGGCGGAGATAAGGAGTATTAAGAATTGTTAGAGGATAATGACGCTGAGTGATAAATGAGGAGTTGACGCAGGTTGAGATGGGAACTTGGGTAATGTGGCCCAGAATGTGTGGAGAAAATCAGCTGAGATGGTTTTACGGTACGTGAAAAGGATGGAGGAGGGGGAAGAGATTGAGAGGGTGTTGGAGTGGAGCCCGGAGGGAAGACGACTTTCGGGAAGACCGGGAAGAGATGGATGGAGGTGGGTGGAAGCTTTGCAATGACGGAATGAACGCTAGATCGAGCGTGGGAGGACCGGACGTGTCGATGACAGAGTTAGTGGAAAGAATTGGGAGGTGCCAGGCACCTGACAGAGGCCTTCCTAACAGGTTTTTTGGATGGTGAGAAATTGAGAAATTGGAGACATATTTAATAAATATATATATTACATCGATATAATATATATATATATATATATAATATATATATATATATATACTATTATATAATATATATATATATATATATATATAGTATTATATTTATATTTACATAAAAATATATGTATCTAGTATATACGTATTTTTTCTTTATATCTCTTACCTATATCATATATATATTATATATATATATATATATATATATATATATATAATATATTTATATATATATAGGTCCTAATTCTGTTTTACGACTCGTGCAGTTTTAAATTTTTTTTTGCTTTTTTTTAAATATATTTCTACTAAATGATACCAACAATGAATTTCAGTGGTAACGGACAAGATTCAAAAATGTTCGAAGTAATTTTTAAATAATTTTTAAAAATCACATTTTTGTTAAATATTGTTTTAAAAATGAAATATCTCGAAAAGTACGACACTTACAGAAAAACCAATTAGCATATTTGGAATCAGCGTATAAAGCTTATTACAGAAATGTAAAAAAAAAACAAAAACAAGTTTCCTCTTTTTATCATTATTTCACGCCCATAGATAGTATGAGGGGTGTTTAGTACTACCAATTTCCAATTTTTGGAATCTCATTACAAACTATTTTCCAATACTCTAGAAAAAAATTACTAAAAAAAAAAACTGCAAAAAAAAAAAAACATTTAGGCGGTGCTCGAAGCCGACGGGGAATAGAGGGGGGGACGTTTTCCATACCCCGTAGGAGAGGGCGGAGGATACCCCGCGAATACACCCAATAACCAAAGCAGCGGGGGTTTCCGGAGACCGGAAGGCCTTTGGGGTATAATCCTTTAGTAAAAAAAAAAAAAAAAATTAAAACTGACGGAGTTGTAAACGTAAAAGGTCCTATATATTTTTGAAATCATGTCCGTTACACTTAAATTGATTGTTAGGATCATTTACTAGAAATATATTAAAAAAAAACAAAAAAATATTCAAAAACTGACGGAGTCGTAACAGCTAAGAGGTCTCTAATATATATATATATATATATATATTATATATA
>JABUQX010022285.1:35000-42500 GCA_015478945.1 Trachelipus rathkii
TCAGTCCATAAAGAGCTTTATTCAGTTTACACACTTTATTTTCACGGTAACGAAGTTGTTTTAGCATATTTGAAGCTTCTTCCTTTATGAGGTGATCTTCATCATTTCTTAATCTCCTTAATGATTCTTCTAATAGATCTGGTACTTCCATATATATGGTCTCTCTTAGTTCACCATTTAAATACGCAGTCTCACATCATTTGATGTATAAGTCATACCCTTTTCAGCTGCAAGTGCAACAATAGTTCTAAGAGAACTAAGACGTATAACGGGAGAAAATGTCTCATAATAATCGATACCTGGTCTTTGTGAAAAACCTTGGGCTACAAGGCGTGCCTTTCTTTTATCAAGAGCCCCGTCCGCTTTAAATTTATTACGTAGCAACATTTTTGAACCTAATATTCTGCAATTTGATGGTCTCTCTTCTATTGTCCATGTCTTATTTCGCAGAAGCGATGTATATTCTTTTTCAATCGCATCTTTCCATTGACAAGAGACAGGACTATTTAATGCATCTGTGAGAGAGATGACTGATCCTCCATCTACTGCCATGGTAGTTGTTTCAGTTACTTTTGTGGCAATAGCTTTTTTCGGATTCTCATCTTTTTCTTCTGATTCTTCTCTATCTTCTTTTTCACCATCTTTTGAAGCAGGTTGATAAATTTTCTTTGGACGTCCACGTTGACCAGTTCGCATTATCTTCGGTCTCCCTCGTCCTCGAGGAGCAAATGTAGCATCATCCTCTGAATCGATGCTGTCTATAGCATCTTCAGGATCTTCTTCAGGATCATTTTTAAGAGTCATTAGAGGGACTATTTCCATTTCATCACCCTCCTCAGATCCAGAAATAATGTTCTGTGTACAATTTTCTCGTGGAAAATTTACGTCCCGAGCTATAAAGAGTCTTTTTTCTTCTTCAGACCATATTCTATATGCCTTACTCTCTTCTGAATATCCAAGCAAAATTCCTGGCCTGGATCTTTGTTGTAATTTACTCATTCCCGGTGTTTTATTCATAAAATAAACTTTCGCACCAAAAATGCGTAAGTGCGAAACTGTGCATCGCTTTCCAGTCCATATATTAACAGGTACACTTCCATTTAAAGCACTGGAGGGGCATCTATTACGTAAATAATTTGCAGCTAAAATAGCTTCTGCCCAGAATTTATGTGGTAGGTTCGATTCACTGAGGAGACATCTTGCCATTTCAACGTACGTTCTGTTTTGGCGCTCAGAAATTCCATTTTGTTGAGCCGTGTATGGAACACTAAGTCTTCTTCCAATGCCATTCTCACTTAGAAATTTTGAAAAATCATGAGAAAGAAATTCTGAAGCATTATCAGTTTGAAAATATTTTATTTTTTCACCCGACTGATTTTCTACGAATAATTTATATTCTTTAAATTTTTCCAAAGCTTCACTTTTATTCTTCAGGAATTTTACAACAGTATATCTACTTTTATCATCTATGAAAGTGATAAAATATTTATGATTTCCGAGTGATGGAATTCGAAACGGTCCACATATATCGGAATGAACAATTTCCAAAAGTTTTGTACTTTCGCGATGAGACTTTTTAAAAGGCAATTGAGTCATTTTATTTTTTACGCATGTTTCACAGTTAGGCATATCAGAAGTTTTAAAGTTTAATCCGTGCACCAAATGTTTATTTCTTAAACTTTTCAAATCTTTAATATTTAAATGACCAAATCTGCGATGCCAAATCTCTATATCAGAAGATTTA
The DNA here is from genome assembly GCA_015478945.1 of Trachelipus rathkii. Taxonomy (NCBI): domain Eukaryota; kingdom Metazoa; phylum Arthropoda; class Malacostraca; order Isopoda; family Trachelipodidae; genus Trachelipus; species Trachelipus rathkii. The sequence continues at coordinate 36,745 of JABUQX010022285.1, forward strand.
ATTTCAGACGCTACTGAAGCTTTTTCTTGCAAATAATATAGGTTATTTTTTCTATTAGCTATCAATAAAAGTTTTCCGTCTTTACCATATATTTTTGCATTATCTTGTGAAAAAACAACTTTGCATCCTTTATCGGTCATCTTTGAGACAGATAGTAAAATAGTATGTAAATTTGGGCACGTAAAGAGGCTTCGTTTATATTCGTTTTCAATTTTCTCTCTCCTAAGTTGACTTTTTCTATCATTATTGACTCCTAGTACTCCATTTATAAAAGTTTCAGAGTGAGTCTGCTAATATAATTTTCAATATACTTTAATAAGATCATTACATTGGTAAAATACTTATCTTTGAACAACATTATGCGACTTAGTTGATGCCGCATAACCCATAACACAGACATTTAGGAGAACATTTTCATCGGTGCTCCGCAGATAAAACCGACGTGCAGTATGCTATTTTTTCAGGTTCGTTTTTCTTTGACACTTTAAGTTCTACCACTTGATGCTATAATGATACAATACAGTTTGCAAATCTTTGTAATATTCTGTGTACATGTGCGATTTCCACACTAGCGTGCTTTTCGTGTGACTTTTATCTTTTTCTTAAAAGGTGTTGTCTTCATGGTTACCATATAAGCATCCATCTCTAGTATTAGTAGACATCTTGATGTCTAATCTTACTCTCTTCCATAATTTTCACTCGTAAGATTTCGACGTCAGGCAATTCGTCTCGACTTTCCATTGCGCATCTGAAGTTACTGTATTCACCAGGCAAACTATATAATAATAGTATACTCAAATTACATGAATATCAATTTTCAACTCACGCAATTTACTCACGGCGTCGAAGAAACTATCCAAGTAATCTTTTACATCTTCATCGGCTTTTAGCCTACTCAGAGTTAGTTGTTTAAGCAACATTGCCTTACGCGCAGGATTCTTTGATTGATAAATACCTTTTAATTTTTCCCAAACTTGATTTGAAGATTCACAATCTTTAATTTGTTTCAACTCCGATGGGTGAATTATAAGTATTAATTCTGACTTAGCTTTACGATCGAACGAATCCCATTGTGTAGCTTCTGATGAATTTTCTGGTCTTTTCTTTTCATCACTGACGTATTCCCATAAATCGCTTCTAATTAATAAAGCTTGCGCTTGAATACACCAAGTATCATAATTATCCTTTTGTAGGGGTTCGATACGTATTCCTGTAGAACTTGCATGATATAATTTTAATTTCTGTATCCCGGATTGTTTGGTTTTAGTAATCGTAACTTAATTTGTTATCCAAATCTATCAAGTAGCAAGCGAAGTAGCAAATGAAGTAGCCAAAGCAAGCAACGTAGTAACTTTAGTAACTCACTACTACGCTCTGCTTACCTATGCTAGAAGTCCAAATATCGTAGTTCACTTTGCATACCAATTGCTAAATATCATAAATAAAGAGGTTTGACGAATACTTATAGTTAAACAAACACCCTTTAATATGTTAAACATTTATAACACAGTCCCATTTACTATGATTGTTGGGAATAGCATTAGTATGTGTGATGACTCACAATTGGTGGAGTTAAATCATATAAAAATAGAATAACAGACGAATTTAATGAGACAAATATATCAAATCTAGCATTCACACTTCGAGGGTACCAACTCTTCCTGCTAACGAGCTGTAGGTCATCAGCTCGGATGTATGACTCTCATTACACTCACTCATAATCTTATCTATACTCATTATCATTCATTAATACATAATAATATAATAATAATCAATAATAATAATAAATAATATAATAATACTAATAACTACTAATAATAATTAATTCAATACATCCATAATACAATCACATAATACAGTACTAAGTGAATACATAACTAATAATAAATAATTAATAATAATTAAATTAATAATAATTAATAATATATCTTGACACGCAGAGAATTTATGATTTAATTAACAATATCATTAATAGAGTGAGTGAAGAATAAAATAATACAATTATAATTTATAATAATATAATAATATATAATACTTGATATAATTATAGAAGAAGAAGAAGATAATGAAGAAGAAGAAGAAAGAAGAAGAAGAAGAAGAAAAGAAAGGAGAAAAGAAGAAAACCAATGAATGTAAGAAGAAGAAGAAGAAGAAGAAGAAGATAGAAGAAGAAGAGAAGAAGAAAAGAAGAAGAGAAGAAGAAGAAGAAGAAGAAGAAGAAGAAGAAGAAGAAGAAGAAGAAGAAAGAAGAAGAAGAAGAAGTTCCAACTACTGTTAGAACGCAATATCAGTGATGAATAAAGACAACAGATTGTATAAGAAAGTTGCTACACACAGAATTTTTTTGCTTACCTTTTTTGATCATAGAAGAAATCTTTAGCTACAAAATCTTATGGTGAGATTGATAATGCTTAACGATTCACACACACACACATTAACACACACACACACAACACACCACACACACACACACACACAATTCTACACACACACACAACACACAAACATGTATGGATATGGCTCAATTAAGGACAAGAAAAAGCATTGAGAAATTTTGTTATTGAAAAAAAAGAAATCTTTGGAGCTCTCATAGCTGCATACGAATTTCAAAATCTTCCTTCAAATGATTATGTTTTCTCTGATATTTTGAATGCCTAGGAAAAAGAAAGGAATATTAAAAGTAGTTTTAATGGTATTAGTTTAAAAAGTTCGGTTTTGTTCGAGCTTAAATTCTTTTAAATATGATATGCAATTTCATCTTCTGTTGTATACATGGGCGATATTTTTGTGTTGATCTATTTCATTTAAGCTTTCTCTCCACGAATTCTTCGGGCAAATTGAATGTCCTTTGGCATAATAGTAACTCGCTTAGCGTGAATGATGGACAGGTTGGTGTCTTCGAAGAGACCTACGAGGTAGGCCTCAGAAGCCTCCTGATGAGCCATTGCAGCCCAAGACTGGAACCTAAGATCGGTCTTGAAATCTTGAGCAATTTCTCAAGCCAAACGTTGGAAAGGTAACTTGCGGATCAGCAATTCAATACTCTTCTGGTAACGACGGATTTCACGAAGAGCTACGGTACCGGGACGATACCTATGAGGCTTCTTCACTCCACCAGTCGCTGGCGCAGACTTGCGAGCAGCCTTTGTCGCCAACTGTTTGCGGGGAGCTTTCCCTCCGGTAGATTTTCTTGCAGTTTGCTTTGTACGAGCCATGGTTTCCTAATTGAAGCAAAGTTTCAAATATGGTTTCTCGCTAAAGAGACCGCTACTTATACTTCCATGCCTATCATAAGAACAACACAATTTTACAATCAATCTTTTACTATTTTATCTATATATATTATATCTATATGATATTATATAATATATATATATATATTATATAATATATATTATATAAATATATATATATATATTTATATATTATATATATATAATAGTATATATATATATTATATATATATTATATATATATATATATATATTATATATATAATATATAATATATATATATATATATATAATATATATATGATATATATATATAATATAATATTATAATTATATAATATATATATATATTATATATATATATATGAAAAGCCTATTTTTTTTTATCTTGAGATACTTTGTGGCTGGAAATGTAGGGGAGGGCCATGCCTACCCTGGCCCCCCCTACACTTGTAATGTCGCTCATATATACCCCCATCCATCACATTTAGTTTTGGCCCCAATACGAGAATTCGTCAAACGTTTGACAAATAATTCTGAATTGTATGTATTTTTTTAACAGGTATTAAGACTCTAGCTTTTTATTTTGTCTTCTTCATAATTGCATTGTATGATGAAGATAACTGAGAAAGAAGAAAGTTTGTGCAAAAGGCGTGGTAAAGCGAGGTAACTGTTTTTTAATGCTTGATAGGTCGAACGAAGTAGCGGGGTGGGTAATAAAATATTTATTATTATTCATTATTATTATTATTATTATTATTATTATTATTAATTATTTTATTATTATTATTATTATTATTATTATTATTATTATTATCATTATGTTATATATTAATTATTTTATCTGAACAAAGTAATTCTGAAATATGGATAAGTTTATAATTAAAAGGCCTAGGATTGATAACAGTAATTCACTTGTGATTGAACAAACTACGAACTCATTTAGTGGTAGTTCTAGTAATGTTGATGATAATTCAAGTGGTATTGAGACCAATCCTGTTAATAATACTAAATTTAGTAGTGTTTGATACCTTGGGATATAAAGTAAGAAAGAGGAAACGTCCTTCTTTAGGAAATTAACATATTGGAACCAAATCTAAAATATGGATTAAAGTTTGGCTTATTAAAACGAAACCATACAAACCACCAATTGCGTACAATTTTAAAGATGTTGAAGAGAAAAAGAGGCATTTTCTTTGTGAATGGCTAGATCTGCACAATTCTTGGCTAGCGTATTCTAAAATATTGAAAGGATCGTTTTGTAGATTGTGTGTCTTATTTAAACCTTCTATCAAAAGAGGTATATTTGGCTCATTTATCGTAAAACCATTTAGAAAATATAAAGACATGCATTCACGTGCTAAAGCCCATGTAAATTCAGAATGGCATAAGATGCCTCAGTAGCAACAAAGAATTTCAAACGAATAATATTAAATAAGCGTGTTAGTGTAACTGAACAACTGCATGTTGCTGAGCACTTATTTATTCAGAAATATAGGCAAAAATAGGTACCTATAATTTCTACCTTAATATTTTGTGGCACCCATGATATCGCTATTAGAGGTAGCACTGCAAATAACGGCAATTTTTCCGATTTGCTTAAATTCAGAGTAGAAGCTGGAGATGTTGTTCTTGTGGAACATTTGAAGCTAAGCGGAGCAAAGGTCAAATACACATCATATATGATTCAGAATGGACATATTTATTTGTGGAAAATTGATATGTAATCAAATTGTGAATGAAGTAAACAATTGTGAATATTTCTCCCTTTTAGCAGACGAGACAGCAGACATATCCGGGACAGAACAGCTATCGATTGGTGTTCGCTTCGTTGATAAGGATCTCAATGTACATGAAGAATTTCAAGGCTTTAGTTCCTCTTGAAAAACTGAAAGCTGAAGATATAGCAAGAACTATATTGTTCAAGTAATATTATAAATTCTTTAATTCAAAATAATTTTAAATAATATTATATACTATATATATATATTATATATATATATATTATTATTTATTATATATATTAGTATATATATATATTAATATAATATATATATATATATATATATATATATATATATATATTATATATTACTATATATATATATATATATATATTATATCTTTTTTTTATTAAGTTTCTCCACCTCACTGGCATAGCAATATTCAAGGAGAGGAAATTTCTAAGCAATGTTACCTCGGTTCGGACCAAGGATTCGAAACCCGGACCCTTGCCATGCGACTCATAATATATATATATATATATAATTATATATATATATATATATATAAATATATAGGTATATATATATATATATATATATATATATCTATATATATATATATATATATATATATATGGCCTCGGACTAAACGAGTACACCTCCTCCTTGATTAGGGCTCTGCCCGTGAGTGACGATGTTTATCTCTGTATATATATATTATATATAGCTCTATATATTATATATTATATTATATGTATATGTAGATTTAAATTTTTTTATATATATATATTATAATATA
>JABUQX010022286.1:0-14677 GCA_015478945.1 Trachelipus rathkii
AATACTCAAAACCTTGCTAACTACAGTAGGTTCAATATACTGAAAATGATTTGTATTGATGCTAATCATTTTATTAGATTTCTTTTCTATAAATTAAAAACGATATACCTAAGCCGACTCGCCTTAGTATTGACCTACACCAATATGTAAGTATATTTAAGTTCTTCAACAAAGATACTTCAACACCTGCCTTAAATTACCTAGGAGTCCAAATTATTTACATGAAAGTGATTTAGCATGAATGCTAATTTTTCCAAACTTTAGATTTCCTTGTTATAACACTTTAAAACCTATACCTAAGCTCGACTACGCTTTATTGCGACACCAGAATGTAAGTATATTTTAGAGTTCTTAAAGAAAGATACCTCAAACACCCTGCCACTAAAATACCTAGGAGTATAGAATTATCTACATGAACAGTGATTTAGTATTAGAATGCTAATTTTTTCAACTTCTGATTTCTTTGTTTTATAACACTTAAAACGAATATACCTAAGCTCGGACTACGCTTGTATATGCTAACAGCCAGAAGGTAAAGCATTTCTGGTTCTCTCCAAAGAAGATCTTCAAACACTGATCTAAATTACCCTGGAGATCAATTTTCGAACATAGGAAAGGGATTTCTCGAAAGAAAAGCTGCTTCAGCATATACGACTGTCCTTTAGATTCTCTTTCTATGACATCAACGCGCTATTTCTAAGCTCGAGCTTACGCTCTATTGCGCTAACACCAGAATGCTAAGTTATATAGAGCTTCTTCAAGAGATACCTCAAACACTTGCTAAAATTACCTAGGAGTCCAAATTATCACATGAAAGTGATTTAGGTAATCGGGAATTGCTAATTTTTTTCAACTATTACATCTCTTTTACTATCAAAAAATTAACGGATATAATTCAGCTGGATAACGATCTATGCTGCACAACAGAATGTCAAGAATAATTAGAAATATTTAAGACAATACCCTCAAACACTGCTGAGGTTAGGGTAGGCATACCAAAGGTATTAACCAAGTTATTTAGCGCTATGAAATGCTTAATTTTTTTTAACTTTAGATTTCTTGTTTATTACACTTAAAACCGATATACCTAAGCTCGAATACGCTTTATTGATACACCAGAAATGTAAGTATTTTTAGAGATTCTTCAAGAAGATCAACTCAAACATTCTGCACTAAATTAATAGGAGTCAAATTATTACAATGAAAGAGATTTACTGATGAATGCTAATTTTTTTTTTCAACTTTAGATTTCTTTGTCATATCACTTAAAACGACGGCTATACCTAAGCTCGCTACGCTTTATTTGCTACACCAGAACGTTAGTATTACTTTAGAAATCTTCAAAGAAGATACCTCAAAACACCTGCTAAATTACCTTGCAGGTCAAATTATTAGCATGAAAGTGATAGACCATGATGCTAATTTTTTTATTCAACTTTAGATTATCTTGTATTATACACTTCTAAAACGATGTCTTAGCTCAACTCGCTTTATTGCGTACACCAGAATGTAGTAGTTCAGAGTTCTTAAAGTAAGATACTCAAACACCTGCCATAAATTAGCTAGGAGTCAATTATTACATGAAAAGTAGATTTAGAGATGAATGCTAATATTTTTATCAAACTTCTAGATTTCTTCTTAATATAACACTTAAACGATTCGACCTAAGCTCGGACTACGCTTATATTGCAACACCAGAATGTAGTCATTTTAAGTTCTTCAAAGGACAAACCTCAAACACACATGCTGTAAATTAGCCAGGAGCTCCAATATTAAGAACAAGTAGATTTAGTATGAATGCCTTAATTTTATTCAACTTTAGATTTCTTTGTAATAATAAGCACTCATTAAACGATATATACGTTGAACGCGTTATTGCATACACACCACTGTTATCGTATTTAAGAGTTCTTCAACAGAAGTACCATCAAACACCTGCTTAAATTACTAGAGAGTCATAATTAATAATATGAAAGTGAATTTAGTTATGAATGCTAACTTCTTTCAATTTAATTTCTTTTTTATGCACTATAACGAATACACCTAGCTCACTCGCTTTATCGCTACACAGAAGTAAGTATTTTTGGGGTTCTTCAAAGAAGATACCTCAACACTGCTAATTACTAGGAGTCCATCGTTACATGAAATCATATTTAGTATGATGCTAATATTTTTTCATTTTTGATTCATTTGTGCGTATACATTTAAAAGACATACTTAACTTAAGCATTCGACTCGTTATGCTACAACCAGAATGTCAAAGTATTTTAAGAGATTCTTCTAAAAGAGATACTCAACACATGCCATTACCATAGAGTCAAATTATTCCATGAAATGAATTATGATGAATGCTAATATTTCTTCAACTTATAATTTCTTTGTGTAATACACTTTAACGACTACTACATAGCTCAGACTCACGCTTTCTTGCCTTAACACCAGTAATGTACAGCTATTCTTTAGAGTGTTCAAAGACTATACACTCAACACCTGCATAAAATTACCTAGGAGTTCAAATTATTACATTAAAGTGATTTAGTATGAATGTAATTTTTTCATTTTGATAGATTTCTTTGTTAACACACTCTAAATATACCTAGCTCACTACGCCTTTATTGCTACACCCTGATGTAAAGTATTCTTTAGAAGTTTTCACAGAAGATACTCAAACACATGCCTAAACATTACCTAGGAGATTCCAACCTTATGTTAATGGAAAGTGAGTTTTAGTATGAATGCTAATTATTACGTCTCAAACTCTTAGATTTCTTTGTCCAATATATACACTTAAAACGAACTACTAACCTGAGCGTCGACTTACGCGCTTTCATATTGACTACACGCAGAATGTAAGCTATCTCTCTAGACCGTATCTTACAACGAACTTTACCTCAAGACACCTTGCCTAACATTAGCCTCAGCGGGAGTAAAAATTCATTACAATGAAAGATTTTAGTATGAATGCTAAATTTTTCAACAACGGTTTAGATTCCTTGTGTTACTCACACTATAAAATCGATCCCTATGACCTGTAAAACGCTCGACTACGCTTTATTTTGCTACACGAGATGTAAAGATATTTTTTAGAGCTCTTCCCAAAAGACAGACATACCTCAAAACCTGCCTTGACATATACATAGGATTCCCAATAAATCATTACATGGGAAAAGTGATTATTTAGTTTGAAATTAGCTACATTTTTCAACTTTAGGATTCTACTTGATATAGTAACACTTAAAGAATAACATATAACCTAGCTCCCGACTACCCGCTTTATTGCTACACTAGAAACTGTAAGTATTTAGAGGTATAGTCAAAAGAAAGATAACCTCAACACCTCCTACATTACCTAGGAAGTATAAATTTATTACACTGAAAGTGACTTTAGTATCGAATTGCTTAACCTTCTTCTCCACACTTTAGATTCTTTGTCGTCATAACACTTTAAAACGATTATACCTAGAGCTACGACTACGCTTTAATTGCTTCACCAGAATTGTAAAGTTATTTTAGAGTATCTTTCAAAAGACAGATAGCACTCAAACACCTGCACTCAAAAATTACCTAGCGCGAGTCCCAAATCTATTACTCGAATGAAGTAGATTTGTAATGGAATGCTAAGTTTTTCAACTTTTGGAGTTTCATAGTATTTATAACACCTAAAACGATATACCTTAGCTCGAACTACGACCTTTATATGGCACACCATGAATGGTAAGTATTTGAGCAGTTCCTCAAAAGCAAGAACCTCACACACTTAGCACCCTTAACACTTAACCTGAACGCGAGTCTCATAATTATTATAATACGAAAGTGATTAAGTTGAAGCGATAATGTCTTTTCAACTTTAGACTTCTTTTTTATAACACTTAAAACGATATAATTAAGCTCTCGACTAACGCTCTTTGCACACCAGATTGTGTAAGATTTTAGAGTTCTAAAGAAGATAACCCCCTCAAACACCTGCCTTAAAGTGTACCTAGGAGTCAAATTATTACATGAAAGTGAGGTAGTATGAATGCTAATTTTTCTCACTTTAGATCTTCTTTATGTTATACACCTTAAAACGATAACGCTAAGACTCGACTACGCTTTATTGCTTACACAGAATGTAAGTAATTTAGATGTTCTTCAAAGAAGATGCCTCAAACAGCCTTCTAAATTACCTATGGAGTCCAAATTCATACAATGAACACGTGATTCTTAGTATGATGCTTAATTTTTATAACTTTAATTCTCCTTTGTCTATAAACTTAAAGATATACTAACTCGTAGCTTATGCTAACCCAGGAAATGTAAGTATTTTTCACGGACGTCTTCAAAGGAACGTTACGCCTCAAACACTTGATAAAATTCCTAGGCAAGTCCAAATTATACATTGAAAGTTGACTTACGTATGAATAGCTTATTTTTTTTCAACTTTAGTTTCTTTTTTATAAACATTAACGAATTATAATTACAGCTCAGACTGCTGTATTATACTGCCACCAGAAGTAAGTATTTTAGAGTTCTTTAAAGCAGTACTCAACACCGTGCCTACATTACCTAGCGAGTCCAATTATTCAAATTGAACGTGATAGTATGCATGCTATTTTTTCTTCAATTTAGATTCTTTGTTACTATAACACCTTAAAACATATAGCCTAAGGCTTACAATACGCTTTATTGCTACACCAGATGTAAAGAATTTTAGCAGTTTCTTCAAAGAAGCAGTACTCAAAACGATCCTGGCCCTAAATTAGCAAGGAGTCCAAATTATTACGATGAAAAGAAGATATTAGGATGAATGCTTAATTTTTTTCAAACGTTCTAGATTGTCTCTTGTCTATATACACTGTAAACGATATTTACCCGTAGCTCGACTACGCTTTATTGCTACACCAGAGATGTAAGTATTTTAGAGTTCTATAAAGAAGATGACCTCAAACACCTGCCCTAAATACCTAGGAGTCCAAATTAATTACATGAGAAGGCATCTGATTTAGAATGAATGCTAAATTTTTTTTCAAACTTAGATTTCTTTGTAATAACACTTAAAAAACGATGTACCTGTAGCTCAACTACGCTTAATTGCTCTATCACCAGAATTGTTAGGTTATTTCAGATTCTTCGAAAGAAGATACCCCAAACACCTGCCTCAATTACCTAGGAGTCAGATTATTCGATGAAACGTGATTTAGTTATGAATGCTCCATAATTTTTCTTCGATTTTTAGATTCTCTTGTTTATAACACTTAAAAACGATATACCTAGCTCGGCTACGCTTCTATTTGCTACACCAGAATTAAAGTATTTTAGAGTTCTTCAAAAGAAGCAATACCGTCAAAAACCACCTGCCTAAATCACCTTGGAGTCCAAATTATTACATGAAAGTCAATTAGTATGAATGCTAATTGTTTCAACTTTAGATTTCTTTTGTGGATACACTAAAACGAACTGATACCTAAGCTTCAACTACGCTTTTATTGCCTACACCAGAATGTAAGTGATTTAGAGTTCTTCAAAGAGATACCTCAAAAACCAGCCTAAATTACCTAGGAAGTCCAAATATATATATGAACTAGTTGATCTTACGTTATGAATGCTAACTTTCTTCACACTTTTAGATTTCTTTGTCTTAACACTTAAAACGACTTATACCAAAGCTCAACTACGCTTATTGCTATAACCAGAATGTAAGTATTTTAGGGTTCTTCAAAGAAGATACCTCAAAACACCATGCATCCTAATTACAGTGTCAAGATTATTACAATGAAAGTCATTTTAGTCATGAATGCTAATTTTTTTCAATTTTAGATTTCTTTGTTAAACACTTAAAACAGATTATACCTAAGCTCGACTTACGCTTATTGCATACTACACAGAATGTAAGGGTATTTTAGGAGAGTTCTTCAAAGAAGAATACCTCAAAACAATCCCATAACATCTACTAAGGATTCCAAATTATTACATGAAAACGTGATATTAGTACATGCAATGCTAATCATTTTTCAATTTAGGATTTCTTTGTTTAACAACTTAAAGCGATAACTAAAGCTCGGACTACGCGTTATTATTGCTACACCCAGAATGTAAGTATTTTAAGAGTTCTTCCTTCAATAATACCTCAAACACCTGCGTAAAATTACCTAGGGAGTCCCAAATATTACATCTTATTTCTTTTCCTTTTGAATATGAATGCTAATTTTTCAACTTTAGATTTCTTTGTTATAACACTTAAAAACGATAATACTAAAGCTCGACTACGCTTTATTGTACATTTGGTGTCCAGGATGAGTTATTTTAGATTTGTTCTTGGTTTTCGAGTAAGTAAGATACCTCAAACACCCTGCCTAATTACATAGGAGTCAATATTATTACATGAAAGTGATTTAGTAATAAATGTTCCCCAAAATAAAATAAAAAAATTTTTTTTTTTTTTCCCAAAACTTTAAAAAAAAAAATTTTCCCCCCCCCCCCTTTTTTTTTTTTTGTATATACACTTAAAACGATATACCTAAGCTCGACTACGCCTTTATTGCTACACCAGAATGTAAGTATTTTAGAGTTCTTCAAAGAAAGATACCTAAACACCTGCCTAACTGTTCTGTCAAGTCAATCATTCCGTGGATGCCAAAAGGCATGATTGATAATTTTTTTCAACTTTAGTCGTTTCTATGTAAGATACAGCTTAAAACGATTACCTAACCTCACTACACTTATTGCTACAACACAAGAATGTAAGTATTTTAGAGTTCTTCATAGAAAAAACCTCAAACACATGCCTAAATTACCAAGGAGAGTCCAAATTATTAATGAAAGTGATTTAGTATGATGCTATTTTCAATTTTAGATTTCTTTTGTTATAACATTAAAACGATATACCTAAGCTCGACTACGCTTTATTGCTACACCAGAATGTAAGTATTTTAAGAGTTTTTCAAAGAAGATGCTCAAACACCTACCTAAATTATATACTAGGAGTCCAAATTTTACATGAAAAGTGATTTAGTATGAAAAGCGCATATGTTTCGCGACTTTACACTTCTTGTTAAACATTTAACTTGTTATACCTCAGCAGGTACTACGCTTTATTGCCACACCAGAAGTATTTTAGAGTTCTGTAAAGAAGATACCTCAAACACCTGCCTATAATTACCTAGGAGTCCAATTATTACATGAATAGTGATTTAGGTAATGAATGCTAGTTTTTTCAACTTTAGATTCCTTTGTTATAAACACTTAAAAACGATATACCTAACTCGACTTACACTTTATTGCTACATCAAGAATGTAATATTTTAGCACAGTTCTCAAAGAAATACCTCAAACACATGCCTGAATTCCAAGGAGTTCAAATTATTACATGAAAGTGATTTGTATTAAATGCTAATTTTTTCAATTTAGATTTCTTTGGTTTAACACTTAAAACGATATAACCTAAAGCTCGACTACGCTTTATTGCTACCACATGTTAGTATTTTAGAGTTTTTCAAAGAACATACCTCAAACACCTACCTAAATAAATAGTGAGTCCAAATTTTTACATGAAGTGATTTAGTATGAATGTGCCAATTTTTTCAACTTTAGATTTCTTGTTATAACATTAAAACGATTAAACCTAAGCTCGACTACGCTTTATTGCTACAACAGAATGTAAGTATTTTAGGTCTTCAAAGAAGATACCTCAAACACCTGCTAAATTACAGGAGTCCAAATTATACATGAAAGTGATTTAGTATGAATGCTAGATTTTTTCAACTTTAGATTTCGTTGTTATAGACACTTAAAACTGATATACTAAGCTCTGACTACACTTTATTGCTAACAACCAGAATGTAAGTATTTTAGAGTTCTCAAAGAAGATGCCTCAAACACCTGCCTAACATATTACCTAGGATTCCAAATTATTACATTGAAAGTGATTTAGTAATATGCTAATTTTTAACCTTTAGATTCCCTTTGTTATAACACTTAAAACATATACCTAAGATCGACTACGCTTTTAGTGCTAACCAGAATGTAATTATCTTAGATTTCTACAAATTGGAATACATCAAAGACCTGCTTAAATTACCTAGGATCTAAATTATTACATGAAACTGATTTAGTATGGATGCTAATTTTTTCAAACTTTAGATTTCTTTGTTATAACACTTAAAACCGATATACCTAGCTTGACTAACACACATTTAGTTGCTACAGCTCAGAATGTAAAGTAATTTTAGAAGTTTTCAAAGAAGATACCTCAACACCTGCTAAATTACCTAGGATTCCAAATTATTACTTGAAAAGTGATTTAGTATACATGCTAATTTTTTCAACTTTAATTTCTTTTGTTATAACACTTACAAACGATATACCAGCTCGGACTACGCTTTATTGCTAGCACCAGAATGTAAGTATTAGAGTTCTTCAAAGAAGATACCTCAAACACCTGCCTAATTTTCCCAAGAGTCCAAAATTATTACAGAAGCTGATTTAATATAAATACTAATTTTTCCAACTTTAGATTTTCTTTGTATAACACTTAAAACGATATACTAAGCTCGACTACGCTTTATTTGCTACACCAGAATGTAGTTATTTTAGAGTTCTTCAAAAAGATACGCATCAAACACCTCTAAATAAACTAGGAGTCCAATTATTACATGAAAGGATTTAGTATGAATGCTAAATTTTTAACAAACTTAGATTTCTTTGTTATAACACATTAAAAACGATATACCTAGCTCGACTACGTTTATTGCTACACCAGAACGTAAGTATTTTAGAGTTTTTCAAAAAGAAAACCTCAAACACACGGCCTAATTTACCGAGGAACCAAAATTATTAAGATAAAAATGATTTAGTAATGAAACGTTTTCTTCCAGTCTTAAGATTGTTTGTTATAAAAAGTTAAATACGATATACATAAGGTCGACCTACGCTTTATTGCTTTACCAGAATGTAAGTATTTTAGAGTTCTTCGAAGAAGATACCTCAAACACCTGCCTAAATTACCTAGGAGTCCAAATTATTACATGAAAGTGATTTAGTATGAATGCTAATTTTTTCAACTTTAGATTTCTTTGTTATAACACTTAAAACGATATACCTAAGCTCGACTACGCTTTATTGCTACACCAGAATGTAAGTATTTTAGAGTTCTTCAAAGAAAATACCTCAAACACATGCCTAAATTACCTAGGAGTCCAAATTATTACATGAAAGGGATTTAGTATGAATGCTAATTTTTTCAACTTTAGATTTCTTTGTTATAACACTTAAAACGATATACCTAAGCTCGACTACGCTTTTATTGATACAACAAAAATAATATAGTATTTTAACGAGTTCTACAAAATGCCTACCTCAAACACCTGCTAATACTTAGGAGTCCAAATTATTACATGAAAGTGATTTAGTATGAATGCTAATTTTTTCACCTTTAGATTCCTTTGTTATAACACTTAAAACGACATACCTAAGCTCGACTACGCTTTAGTGCTACACCAGAATGTAAGTATTTTAGAGTTCTTCAAAGAAGATACCTCAAACACCTGCCTAAATTACCTAGGAGTCCAAATTATTACATGAAAGTGATTTAGTATGAATGCTAATTTTTTCAACTTTAGATTTCTTTGTTATAACACTTAAAACGATATACCTAAGCTCGACTACGCTTTATTGCTAGACCACCAGAATTAAGTATTTTTGAGTTCTTCCAAAGAAGATACCTCAAACACCATGCCTAAATTACCTAGGAGTATAAAATATATTACATGAAAGTGATTTAATATGAATGCTAATTTTTTTCAACTTTAGATTTCTTTGTTATAACACTTAAAACGATATACCTAAGCTCGACTACGCTTTATTGCTACACCAGAATGTAAGTATTTAGAGTTCTTCAAAGAAGATACCTCAAACACCTGCCTAAATTACCTAGGATCCAAATTATTACATAAAAGTGATTTAGTATGAATGCTAATTTTTTTCAAACTTTAGATTTCTTGTATAACACTTAATACGAATATACTAAGCTCCGACTACCTTATTTGCTACACCAGAATGTAAGTTTTTAGAGTTCTTCAAAGAACGATACCTCAAACACCTGCCTAAAGATTACCTAGAGTCCCAAATTTTATTAAATGAAAGTTATTTAGTAATGAATGCTAATTTTTTCAAACTTTAGATTTCTCTTGGTTATAACACTTAAAACGATATACCTAAGCTCGACTACGCTTTATGCTACACAGAATGTAAGTAATTTTAGACTTCTTCAAAAGAGATATCCTCAAACACCTTGCCTAAATTACCTAGGAGGTTTCCAAATTATTACATGAAAGTGATTTAGTATGAATGCTAATTTTTTTCAACTTAAGATTTCTTGTTATAACACTAAACGATATACTAAGGTGACTACGCCTTTATTGCTTTACCAGAATGTAAGTATTGCAAGTTCTTCAAAGAAGATACTCAAACACACTGCCTAAATTAACTAAGGATTCCAAATTATTACATGAAAGTGATGTAGTGAATGCTAATTTTCTCAACTTTAGATTTCTTTGTTATAACACTTAAAACGATATACCTAAGCTCGATTTCACTTTATTGCTATACCAGAATGTAAGTATTTTAGAGTTCTTCAAAGAAAATACCTCAAACACATGCCTAAATTACCAAGGAGTCCAAATTATTACATGAAAGTGATTTAGTATGAATGCTATTTTTTTCAATTTTAGATTTCTTTGTTATAACACTTAAAACGATATACCTAAGCTCGACTACGCTTTATTGCTACACCAGAATGTAAGTATTTTAGAGTTTTTCAAAGAAGATGCCTCAAACACCTACCTAAATTAAATAGGAGTCCAAATTTTTACATGAAAGTGATTTAGTATAAATGCTAATTTTTTCAACTTTAGATTTCTTTGTTATAACACTTAAAACGATATACCTAAGCTCGACTACGCTTTATTGCTACACCAGAATGTAAGTATTTTAGAGTTCTTCAAAGAAGATACCTCAAACACCTGCCTAAATTACCTAGGAGTCCAAATTATTACATGAAGTGATTAGTATGAATGCAATTTTTTCAACTTTAAGATTTCTTTGTTATAACACACTTAAACGATATACCTAAGCTCCGACTACACTTATTGTAACACCAAAATGTAAGTCATTTTAGAGTCTTCAAAGAAAGATGCTCAACGACCTGCCCCCTAAATTACCTAGGAGTCCAAATTATTACATGAAAGTGATTTAGTATGAATGCTAATTTTTTAACCTTTAGATTCCTTTGTTATAACACTTAAAACGACATACCTAAGCTCGACTACGCTTTAGTGCTACACCAGAATGTAAGTAATTTAGAGTTCTTCAAAGAAGATACCTCAAACACCTGCCTAAATTACCTAGGAGTCCAAATTATTACATGAAAGTGATTTAGTATGAATGCTAATTTTTTCAACTTTAGATTTCTTTGTTATAACACTTAAAACGATATACCTAAGCTTGACTACCACTTCTATTGCTACACCCAGAAATGTTAAAAAGGTAAAATTTTAGAGTTTTCAAAGAAGATACCTCAAAACACTGCCTCAAATTACCGGATTCCAAATCTATCTACTTGAAACGTGATTTGGCACTGAATGCTATTTTTAAACTTTTAGATTCTCTTGTTATAACCATTAAACACGATATGACCTAAGCTCCGACTACACGCTTATGCTACACCAGAATGTCAGTGTATTTTAGAGTTCTTCCAAAGGAACGATACCTCAAACACCTGCTAAATTACCTAGGAGTCCAAATTATACATGAAAGTGATTTAGTATGAATGCTATTTTTCAACTTAGATCTTCTTGTTATAACACTAGTAGCAAGACGCATATCAACCTAAGCTCGAACTACGCTTTATTGCCACACAGAAATGTAATATTTTAAGAGTTCTTCAAAGAAGCATACTCAAACCACCCTGCTAATAACGCTAGGAGTCCAAATTATTAACTGAAAGTGATTTAGATAAATGCTAATTTTCTTTTCAAACTTTAGATCTTCTTCTGTTATAACACTTAAAACGGAATACCTAAGCTCGACTAAGCTTTATTGCTACACCAGAATCGTAAGTATTTTCGGTTCTTCAAAAGAAGCTACTCAAACACCGCCTAAATTACCTAGGAGTCCAAATTATTACATGAAAGTGGATTTAGTAGTATGATTGCTAATTTTTTCAACTTTAGATTTCTTTGTTATAACACTCTAAAACGATATACCTAGCTCGACTACGCTTAATGTCACACAAGAATGTAAGTATTTTAGAGGTTTCAAAGAAAATACCTCAAACACTGCCTAAATTACCAAGGAGTCAAAATTATTACATGAAAGTGATTAGTTATGAATCTAATTTTTTTGCAATTTTTAGATTTCTTTGTTATATAACACTTAAAACGATATGCCTAAGCTCGACTACGCTTTATTGCTGCAGCACCAGAATGTAAGTATTTTGAGTTCTTCTCAAAGAAGATACCTCAAACACCTGCCTAAATTACCTAGGAGTCCAAATTATTACATGAAAGTGATTTAGTATGAATGCTAATTTTTTCAACTTTAGATTTCTTTGTTATAACACTTAAACGATTATACCTAGCTTCGACTTACGCTTTATTGCTACAAAGAATGTAAGTATTTTATGTTTCTTTCCAACGAAGATACTCAACCACCTGCCTAAATTACCCTAGGATCCAAATTATTAACATGAAATGATTTAGTACATGATGCAATTTTTTCAACCTTTAGATTTTCTTGTTATAATACACTTAAACGATATATCCTAACTCGACTGACACTTTATTGCTAACACTCAAGAATGTAAGTATTTTAGAGTTCTTCACAGAAAATACTCGAACACATGCCTAAATTGATACCAAGGAGTTCAAATTAAATTACATGCAAGTGGATTTTAAGTATGAATGCTAATTTTTTCAACTTTAGATTTCTTTGTTATAACACTTAAAACGATATACCTAAGCTCGACTACGCTTTATTGCTACACCAGAATGTAAGTATTTTAGAGTTTTTCAAAGAAGATGCCTCAAACACCTACCTAAATTAAATAGGAGTCCAAATTTTTACATGAAAGTGATTTAGTATAAATGCTAATTTTTTCAACTTTAGATTTCTTTGTTATAACACCTTAAACGATATACCTAAGCTCGACTACGCTTTATTGCTACAACAGAATGTAATATTTTTAGAATTCTACAAGGAGATACCTCAAACAACCTGCCTAAATTACTGGAGTCCAAATTATTACATGAAAGTGATTTAGTATGAATGCTAATTTTTTCAACTTTAGATTTCTTTGTTATAACACTTAAAACGATATACCTAAGCTCGACTACGCTTTATTGCTACACCAGAATGTAAGTATTTTAGAGTTCTTCAAAGAAGATACCTCAAACACCTGCCTAAATTACCTAGGAGTCCAAATTATTACATGAAAGTGATTTAGTATGAATGCTAATTTTTTCAACTTTAGATTTCTTTGTTATAACACTTAAACCGATACTAACTCGACTCATCTTAGTGCTAACACCAGAATGTAAGTAAATTTTAGAGTTCTTCAAAGAAGATACCTCAAACACCTGCTTAAATTACCTAGGAGTCCAAATTATTACATGAAAGTGATTTAGTATGGATGCTAATTTTTTCAACTTTAGATTTCTTTGTTATAACACTTAAAACGATATACCTAAGCTTGACTACACTTTATCACAAAGATTGTAAGTTTTTTAGAGTTTTTCAAAGAAGATACCTCAAACACCTGCCTAAATTACCTAGGATTCCAAATTATTACTTGAAAGTGATTTGGCATGAATGCTAATTTTTTCAACTTTAGATTTCTTTGTTATAACACTTAAAACGATATACCTAAGCTCGACTACGCTTTATTGCTACACCAGAATGTAAGTATTTTAGAGTTCTTCAAAGAAAGAATACCTCAAAACACCTGCCTAAAATTACCAAGGAGTCCAAATTATTAAAAAAAAAGTGATTTAGTATGAATGCTATTTTTTTCAACTTTAGATTTCTTTGTTATATACACTTAAAACGATATACCTAGCTCGACTACGCTTTATTGCTACATCCAGAATGTAAGTATTTAGAGTTCTTCAAGTAGATCCATCAAACACCTGCCTAAATAAACTAGGAAGTCCAAATTATTACAATGAAGGGATTTAGTATGATGCTAATTTTTTTCAACTTTAGATTTCTTTGTTATAAACCTACTTAAAACGATATACCTAAGTCGACTACGCTTTATGTACAATACCAGAATGTAAAGTAATTTTTAGAGTTCTTTCATAAGAAGATACCTCAAACCCTGCCCTAAATTACCTAGGAGTCGAAATTATTAACATGAAAGGTGGATTTAGTAATGATGCTAATTTTTCAAACTTAGATTTGTTTGTTATAACACTTAAAACGATATACCTAAGGTCGACTACGCTTTATATTGCTAAAACCAGAATGTAAGTATTTTAGAGTTCTTCGAAGAAGATACCTCAAAACCCTGCCTAAATTACCTAGGATCAAATTAATTCATGAAAGTGATTTAGTAATAATGCTAATTTTTTAAACTTTAGATTTCTTTGTTAAACACTTAAAACGATATACCTTAACTCGACTAAACTTTATTGCTACACCAGAA
>JABUQX010022287.1:0-2500 GCA_015478945.1 Trachelipus rathkii
TATATATATATATTATTACATATATATATATATATATATATATATATACATATATATATATTAGTTTATATATATATTTATATATATACTATAGTATATATATATATATATAATATATAGTATAATATATATATATATAATATAAATATATATATAGTAATATATATATATAAAACTATTATATATAATATAAATATATATTATATATTATATTACTATATAATATAAATATAAGAGTATATATCAAATATATATATATACTATATACTTATAATTATATATATATATATTATATATATATATATATATATATATATTTATAAATAATCATATTATATATTATATCAGTACTATATAATATAGTATTAAAAATAATAATAATACCATATATAGTATTAATTATATTAATATATTAGTATATATATATATATATATATATATAATATTATACTATATAAACTATATATAATTTATATTATATACTATATATATATCGTACCATCATAATGCATCATCATCATCATCATCACTCATCATCATCATCATTCATCGATCATCATCATCATCATCATCATACATTCATCATCATACATCATCATCATTCATCACACATCACTGTCCGTTTGGTTCTTAATTCCCTAATAAAATGGGTAGGTGTTCAATACATGCATCCGGCAATCCGAGTCAGAATGAGTCAGTTTCTTGGGTCATTAGAATGTATTAGCAGTAGCGGATCCCCAAACTCGCAGCTATATTATATATAGTTATATATATATGATATATATATATCATATAGTATATATTATATATATATATATATTATATATATATATATATATATAGTATATAGTTTATATATACATATATAATATATATATATTATCATATACTATATATTATATATATATATATAATATATATATATATATATTATTATATATATATATATATATAAATACTATATAATATATAATATATATATATATAATATATTATCATAAATATATTATAGTATAATATGTTATATTATATAATATAATATATAACTATATATATAATATTATATATATAATAATATATATTATATCATATATATATACTAGTAATATATATTATATGATATATATAATATATATATAATATATACCGGTATATTATATATATAATATTATATATTATTATATATTATATATTATATACTATATTATATATATATACTAGTATATATAACGTATATATGATATTATTATTATTATGATTTATATTATAATTATATTCTATATAGTCAATTAATTATGATATATGACTAATTTTGCTAATCAACTAATTTTAGCAATTTAAACCTTATATAGTAGTATAGAATTCTTTATATCTTATCCTTTCTAACGAATAATAATAATAGTATATTTACTTTAATCTTATCTTAACCACTAGAATAAATATAAAATACTTTAAAATGCTTACAATTCCATCGACATTTTGTCATTTTATTTCTTTTAAAAAAAAAATTAGTATTCCTTGGCTTCTTAGATTTAACTATAAATAGTGAAGTTAAGAAGCTTTAAAGCAATAATGATCGATTTATAGTTATGTAGGTAAAATAGTCATGACTTGAAACTTGTATTGTGTGCAAAAAAAATAGTATAAAACATTTCTCCCGTTTCCTTCTGCGTGCATTCCGATTCTTTTAGAGAATAAATTGATCCTCCAATGCTGAAGAATCTTTCACTTTCCACGGAAAGGGGCCGATGGCCTAAATTATTTTCTACTAGGACAGCCATAATGCTGAAGGTACCTTTAATTCGCATGAACCACCATTGTAATGGACTTTCTTAATTTTTGATTGTTTCATATTAATTTTATATTGGCTCATTTCTACTTTTAAAACATCTTCCAATTTTTTTCAAATATATATGTCTTTCTCCTTAGGAATGATTTTCTTTGCTGTTTTTAAAGTCCTTTTCCTCTTTAAATTCCGAAAAATCAGCTTTCACAAACTGAAGTTAAAACTATTAGCTTCAGTATCACTTTTTTCGTGCCGATTCTGTTGATAAATGAGAAGATATCTCTTGAAGATTGGTTTTAAAGAGTGGAATACTGTTTTCCTTTTCCTTTTATACAGCATTAATATCTTCGCATGTCATTGCTTAAAGAATATTCTTCCAACTTTTTTTAATTGTCAATTTCTCTTCAAGTGAATGAAGTTTTAAAGCGTGATCAAGATAGTAGCCAAGCACAAGAATTCTTATCATTAAAGTAAATTTTTTATCAGTAAAGTTTTCCATGCTGATGACTGTAGACTTCAATCCTCAAATATTTTCTTTTTCCTGACCTTTCAAATATAACTGCAAATCACTTTCATATTTTGAAATATTCGACGCCATTGATTCCCGTGTTGCGTCAGAAATTGTACAATCAAACAAAATTATTACAATTGTAATACCAAAGAATCGTCAAAGAATCGGCACAATGTTTGCGATTCGATTCGATTCTGAAAACC